>JAGFNQ010005415.1:87809-132890 GCA_024364735.1 Boesenbergia rotunda | reverse complement strand
TTCACTCTATTTCCTCAAATACCTGGGTACTTGATACTGGGTGTAGCTCACATATATGTAATGACATACAGGGGCTAAGGAATTGAAGAAGACTCGTCAAGGGAGAAGCGGATTTGCGAGTTGGAAATGGAGCAAAGATTGCTGCTGTTGCTATCAGAACATATTTGCTAAAGCTTCCGACTGGACGTGTCTTAGAATTGGATAATTGTTATATCGTTCCTTCGTTAATAAAGAACATTGTATCTATTTCATGTTTGAATGAAAAGGGTTATCATTTAACTTTTAGTAACAATTGTTGTTACATAACTTTAATTGGCGTTCTTTATGGGAATGGAACTTTGTGCAATGGTATCTACACGTTAGATTTATCCGGTGATGTTTTCAATATCGAAGTTAGCAATAAACGTGCTCGAATAGATAATCGAATAGACTCCTACACTTGGCATTGCCGTCTTGGCCA
Source organism: Boesenbergia rotunda (assembly GCA_024364735.1). Classification (NCBI taxonomy): domain Eukaryota; kingdom Viridiplantae; phylum Streptophyta; class Magnoliopsida; order Zingiberales; family Zingiberaceae; genus Boesenbergia; species Boesenbergia rotunda. Next base: position 132,430 of record JAGFNQ010005415.1, on the reverse strand, counting down.
TGTAAGTAAGAAACGCATGATCGAATTACACCGATGTGGAATTCTGGAAACATTTGAACCCGGTTCGTTTGATACATGCGAATCATGCTTAAAAGGCAAGATGACCAAATTACCCTTTTCTGGAAAAGGTAATCCAGTGGGAGAATTGTTTGGTCTAATACATACTGATGTATGTGGACCAATGTCAACTCTTGCACAAGGAGGCTATAGCTACTTCATCATCTTTATCGATGATCACTCACAATTCGGGTATGTGTTCTTGATGAAACACAAATCTGAAGCTTTTGAGAAATTCAAAGAATTCAGAAATGAAGTAGAGAAACAGCTTGGCAAATGTATTAAAATACTTCGATCCGATCGGGGTGGTGAATACTTGAGTCAAGAGTTTCAAGATTATCTAAGAGACAATGGGATATTGTCTCAATGGACTCCGCCGTATACACCACAGCATAATGGTGTATCTGAGAGGCGCAACCGAACCTTGATGGACATGGTTAGGTCGATGATGAATCATGCAACTCTTCCAAAATCCTTTTGGGGCTATGCACTTAAGACAGCTGTTTACTTGCTAAACAGAGTCCCGACCAAGGTAGTCTCAACTACTCCATATAAGACGTGGAATAGTAAGAAACCTCACTTAACTCACCTTAAGATATGGGGTTGTCCTGCTTATGTGAAGCGGACTGTATCAGATAAATTGGATGCTAAGTCTGATAAATGTCTATTTATTGGATACCCTAAGGAAACGAAGGGTTACCAATTCTATCATCCCTTGGAACAAAAGGTGTTTGTTTCAAGGCATATTGTATTTCTGGAAAAAGAGTTTCTTTTACAAGAAAACAGTGGGAGTGGCATTGAACTTGATGAAGTTCAAGAAACTCCAATAGACATTACAGAGACACCTAGTCTAGACCCACAACCAATAACTCATAATGATGAGCTATCAGTTGAACCTAAAACAACACCACCTCTTCGTAGGTCTGATAGGACACGCAATATTCCAGAGAAATACGGATTTCTCATAAGTGAATCGAATGACGTGTTACTCATAAGCGATGACGAACCTATTAGTTATGAAGATGTTCTGAAAAATTCAGAAAGGGACAAATGGCTTGAAGCCATGAAGTCGGAAATGGATTCCATGTACGAAAATCAAGTATGGGACTTGGTTAACCCACCTGAAGGGATTAAACCCATAGGGTGCAAGTGGGTTTTCAAGAAAAAACCGACATGGAAGGTAATGTTGTTACCTTTAAGGCAAGATTAGTGGCAAAAGGATATCGTCAGAAACAAGGAATTGATTATGACGAAACCTATTCGCCAATAGCTATGCTTAAATCCATTCGGATGCTCCTAGCCATAGCAGCTCATTATGATTATGAGATATCGCAAATGGATGTGAAAACAGCTTTACTTAATGGAAACCTGCTTGAGGATGTATACATGATACAACCTGAAGGTTTCACATCGGTTGATAAAACCAAAGTATGTAAGCTTCGATATGACTGAAGTAAGCATCCAGGAGCTGGAACATCCGTTTTGATGAGACAATCAAAGAGTTTGATTTCTCACAAAATCCTGACGAACCTTGTGTGTACAAGAAGGTTAGTGGGAGTGCAGTCGTATTCCTAGTATTATATGTCGATGACATATTACTTATAGGAAATGATATATCAGTCTTACAGACAGTTAAAATTTGGTTGTCCAAAACTTTCTCCATGAAAGACCTGGGAGAAGCAACCTATATCCTTGGGATTAGAATCTATAGAGATAGATAAAAACGGTTGCTTGGTCTTTCGCAGTCTACATATATAGCCGAGTGCTAAAAAGGTTTAGCATGTCGGAATCCAAGAAAGGTTACCTTCCCATCAGGCATGGGATCAACCTTTTAAAGTCTATGTGTCCGCGCACAGAAGGCGAGAGGATTTGCATGAATAAGATTCCTTATGCATCCGTGATAGGATCTATCATGTATGCTATGTTATGTACAAGGCCCGATGTATCGTATGCTCTGAGTGTCACAAGCAGATACCAGTCGGATCCAGGAATGGATCATTGGGCGGCTGTCAAGACAATCCTTAAGTACTTAAGAAGAACTAAGGATGTGTTCCTAATATATGGAGAAGGAGATATGGTAATACGTGGGTATACAGATGTCAATTTCCAGACAGATAAGGATGATTCCAAATCTCAGTCTAGATACGTATTTACTTTGAATGGAGGCGCAATAAGTTGGAAGAGTTCCAAACAAGACACCGTAGCGGATTCCACCACGAAAGCGTAATATATCACAGCTTCAGAAGCAACAAAGGAAGCAGTCTGGATCAAGAAGTTTGTCTCCGAACTTGGTGTGGTTCCAACCACTGATGAAGCAGTGCCGGTTTACTGTGACAACAATGGAGCTATTGCACAAGCAAAGGAACCAAGGTCTCATCAGCGATCTAAACACGTGTTTCGCCGCTATCATCTGATCAGAGAGATTATAAGTAGGAATGATATACAAATTGAGAAAATTCCCACTGAAAGGAATTTAGCAGATCCTTTAACTAAGGCCTTGCCTCAAAACAAGTTTGAGGGTCATGCTAGAGCCTGTGGTATTGGATACCGTAGCGATTGACATTAGGCCAAGTGGGAGTTTGTTAGTGATATGAGAGAAGTGTCCTAAGGCAATCGCCTTATGATTGTAAATATTTATTTAATAAATGAAAATTCACTATTTGAGTATACATATTTGTGTATTTGATTGGGATCTTAAACTCATCTCCTGAAAGTCCGCAATACAATTCACAGCATAAGAGAATTTGTGATGGGATCACAACTAGTGATTATCTCTACATGTGCAATTGTGAAGTATTGAAAATATCCCTAGTCGATGAATTGTTAAAAACGGACACTATCAATTCTGTTGAGACTAGCATGGGTTATTCTCTAATCAGCTGATTCTCACTGGCTGGTGACATATGGATGTCCGGAGATAAACATGGATGCTAGTTAAGGGAACTAGTTCATTGGAGTGACTAGTTGTAAAACTTCACATGGTAGTCTATACATAGACAGGTCAGTGAAGTTCTTACCGCAGCTTAAGTGCGATGTTCCTTTGACTTGCGGTGTTCAAGTCATCTTGGTCATGGAGACTTATACTTTAACATCTTAAGCAAGCATCTCCAAGGAGGTGTGGACCCAGGATGGTTGGGTATAAGCCGAAGTGCCCGATGATGTTTGAACAGCCTACAAAGGATTCACCACTCCTTACGAGGAGATGTATACCCAGGCCTATCGTCGGATTGTTACTCAAAGCCTCTGGCCAGAGCATATCATGTTTAGAGTATGAGTCTCTTAAATACATGAGAGTAATTAGAAATCCAAAGGACGAGAAAAACACTACTTGGGCTAGGTGTGACGTAGTCAGCCTAGTGGGGACTGACACACACAGACCATGTCCTGAACCAAGTGGGTATAAGATGGTGAAGGGAATGAGGCACGATACATTAGAGCTGGTGAAGGGTTTCAGAATAATTTCTGAGGTCAACCGTTGATCTTTCGATTAATTGGGGATCATGATGTACTACTAGGTGCCACTCATGATCGTTCTATAATTGATGAATTATAGACGGCCAACATAAATCGAAAGCCTATTTAGTCACACGCACTACGAGTAATCCGAGGGATTTAAAATGAGTTGAAAATTGAATTTTCTGATTAAGAGAAATAAGTCGAATATGAATTTATCAGAGGCGCAACGGAAGCTTAAAATGGCTAAGTCTTTTGAAGGCTTATTGGGCGAATTAAATGAGTTTAATTCGCGAGGAAAGGGCTTGGAGTGGCCGGCCAAAGAGGGTGCCCACCCTCTTTGGTTTGGCCGGCCACCTAAAGGAGAGAAACCAATTTAATTGGTTTAAATTATAAAATAAATCAAGCGCGATTTGTTTTATAAAAATTATGGATAAGTAAATTTGTTTTCATGGAAATTAAAATAAACTTTAAATGGTTTATTTTTATTTTATAAAATCAATTATGAATTGATTTTTCCATGATAAGAAAAATTTATATAATAAATTTATTCTTTTTATGGAAATTAAAATGAACCATGGATTGGTTTATTTTATTTTATAAAATCAATTATGAATTGATTTTTCCATGATAAAGAAAAATTTATATAATAAATTTATTCCTTTTATGGAGATAAAAATAAACTTTAAATGGTTTATTTTATTAAATCAATTATGAATTGATTTTTCCATGATGAGAAAATTTATATAATAAATTTTATGAAAATTTATTCTATAATTAAAAAGAGAGATGTATTTGTTTTATTATAAAATTAGTTATAATAAAACTTGGCATAACGGAATAATTAATAAGAAAATTTATAAGATAAATTTCTTAAGAAAATTTATTCCGTTAATTCCGTTAAAGGGGAGATATGGCAAGGGAGAGACTACTATATAAAGGAACCAATGCTAGGCTTGAATTCCTCAATTGAGTTATTAAGAGATTAGTAGCTCCCTCTCTCTCTCTAACTCTCTCTCTCTCTCTCTAGGGTCGGCGCCCCTCTCTCTCTCTAGGGCTGGCTCTCTCTCCTCCCCTAGGGCCGGCGCACATCCCAAGGGTGGCCGAGAGCTTCATCCGCCAAGAAGGTGCCGAAGAAGAAGAAGCGGATCGCGACTCCTTCTTTCCTTTCCCGGAATTTTGATTCCGTTACTTGGTGGTTAGTTTCCTTTCTTCTCTCTTGATCTTCTAGTTGTACCTTTAGAGAATCTAGTAGTTCTAGTCGGCACAAAACTCGTGACTTTGCGAAGTCATCCCGAAGAGAACTCGGCGTGGACGCGAATAGAGGCGGAGCTTCCAGGGGACGCTACGGTTGGATCTCGTCCCTTACTTCAATTTACGCGAGGTACTAAGTAAATTAGTTTACTTTTCCGCAAAGTTTTAATTTATGATCATGTCCACACATCATAAGGTTGTATGCTAGATACGTGGTTAAAATAATTTGAGAAATTATTTTATGCTAATTCTTCCGCAGCACGTAAAAATTTAAAATTTTACGAACCCGTATCCTTGTCAACATGCACCCGGTCCCAACATGAGAACATAAGACTATAAGCACATAGGCTTAGTAAGACCCTTTCCTACTCACAAAAATCATACGTCATATCATACATGAACATATGAAACATAGCATAACATAATTATCATTGCATAATTCTTAACATGAACGTAAACATATAACATGGCATCCTTTAACATAACATAAGCATATAACATGGCACAGTTCTTAACATAACATAAGCATATAACATGGCACAGTTCTTAACATAACATAAGCATATAACATGGTTCTTAACATAACATTAGCATAGCATGGTTCTTAACCTAACATAAGCATAGCATGGTTCTTAACATAACATAAGCATAGCATGGTTCTTAACATAACATAAGCATAGCATGGTTCTTAACATAACATAAGCATATGAACAACTACATAGCATGATTCCTAACATAACCATAGATCTACAACATACTTAGCATGGCATAAATCTTAACATACATGAACATGAGACATACTTATACATGGCATAATTATGGGCATACATGAACATAAAACATACTTCTTCATGGCATAATTCTTGGCATACATGAACATAAGGCATACTTATCATAGCATAATTCTTAGCATACATGAACATAAAACATACTTCTTCATGGCATAATTCTTAGCATACATGAACATAAAACATACTTCTTCATAGCATAAGAATAAAATGTACTTACCCTGGCGCGATGCACAACTTGGATGTATGCATGAGTCAAATGCATGTACTACATAAGGATGCTTAATTTTAAAATCATACTTTTAAATGCTTGGCATAAACATAACATCATTGGGGTCCCCGGCTTGTACCACAAACATACATCATAAGCGCGCATCCCTAAGTAAATACGAGGTAGCTAGCCTCGAACTACTAGGGTAGGGACAGCATAGTCGGTAGTCCCAGAACCGGGGCGTTCTTAAGGTGCCCATCCCTGTTGCACAGCTTCGGTAGTGCCAGAACCGTGGACAGCTTCGGTAGTCCAGAACCGGGGCGTTCTTAAGGTGCACATCCCTTGGACCCTTACTTCGGTCCGGTACAAGCCCATTCATAAAGTAAAATTCATATGCATACTTCATCATTCATACTTGACATATCATAGGAACAGCTACGGTAGTTCCAGAACCGTGGACAGCTTAGTCGGTAGTCCAGAACCGGGGCGTTCTTAAGGTGCCCATCCCTTAGCATGACATAGACATACTTAACATTTCATCATTCATACTTATCATCATGATGCCTTAATGGCATGAACATTCAACATCATTCTTCATTTTCATTCATAAGATATGTCATGCTTACATCATTTTGTCTTAGGCCATGGTTATCATTTTCGTTCATCATCTTCATTCTTAACATAGCATACATACATATCATTTATAAAGCATGGCATACAAACATAGCATTCATGAGACATGACTTACATACATATTGTTCGTAAAACATAGCATACATACATGTCATTCCTAAAGCATGGCATACATACATAGCATTCATAATACATGCATGGTTAGGGTACATAGCATACATACATGTCATTCCTAAAGCATGGCATACATACATAACATTCATAAACATGCATGGTTATGGTACATAGCATACATACATGTCATTCCTAAAGCATGGCATACATACATAACATTCATAAAACATGCATGGTTAGGATTCGTAGCATACATACATGTCATTCTTGAGAACTTAACCCAAACCAAACTCTAGGGTTGGGTCTTGGCCGAAAGCCCTAAGGGACCATGGGTCAATGGAAAATTTGCCTAGATCATGATAAACATCCCTTACCTTACATATCATGCCATAGAAAAATCATTTGAACTCTTGATTGAACTTAACCCCAAGTCCTAGGCCTAAAACATGGATTGGCCGAAACCCTAGAAGGGTACAAGTCCATGGGGAAATTCATATAACACCATTATTACCCATAAGGTATCATAGGAAACATATTAATCATTCTTGGGAAGGTTGGAGTTTTCCCCTAGCCCCTTGACCTTGATGTGGCCGAAACCCTAGAGGGTTGTTAGGGTGCCATAAAACTTCACAAATCATACTTTTATACTTCACCTATCATGGGTAACCATTTGCAAATATAAAGGAAGTCTTTAACATGATTTCTAGCCCCAAACAAGGCTTGGCCGAAACTTCCATAAGCCCTAACCATGGATTTTTCCAACATATCATGCCAACAAAATTTAGATCATGATAAATATCTTGAAAGCTATCATACCACAGGTGAGGGGGTCTTACCTTCCTTGATCTTGCCTATAAACCTCAAAATAGAAGGAAGGGGGAGACCTTCTTGACCTTAGAATACTCCTTGACCTTGTAACCTTGTAGGGAACTTTGGATCTTCAAGAGGGGGGTCTTCTTGTGAAGCTTTTCCAAGGGAAAAGCCCCTTGGTGGGTCTCGGTAAGAAGGAGGAGGAAGAAGGGAGGGGAAGAGCCTTGGTGGAAGAAAGAAAAGAGAAAACAACATCTTAAGTGCCAAAGTCCCTCTTTACTTCTCCATCTCTCTCTTTTATACTAAATGGAGAGGGGCAAGTCAAGTGGCATTTTACCTCTTCCCTTGGTGATTTTCGGCAAGAAGAAGGAGGAAGAGAAAGATGGATTTCGGTGGGGTGGAGGAAGGAGGAAGAAGAGATCTATTTATAATGTCATTTTGTCTCTTCCCAAGTGTCTTTTCATCTTCTTCACATGGTGACTCTTCACTTCCTTAAGCCATAACTAAAATCCACTTCATTCCCTCATAACACTCCCTTGCTAGGTGAATTGGTTAGTGCATGCTTGGTAGTACCATAGGTCCAAGGTTCAATCCTTGGTGCATGCACTTTATTTTTTTCTATTTTATTCTATTTTATTCTATCTTATTTTTATTTTATTTTCGAAAATTCCCTAAGACTCACCCATAATCATGCTAATATTCCTAATTAAATTTCATTTATATTTATATTAAATTCTACCTAATTAAAATCCATATTTGGAGCCCCTATAAGGCCCCTTAGTACTTAGCTTCTCAATTTAAATGGGAAAACCATGGATAATTGCACTAAGGTTTATACTAGTATCTCTACGTTCCTCGAGAATCTATCTAGATATTATCAATATTTTAAAGAAAATATTGAAAGGATTTTGCGGGTCATTACAAAAGGGTTCGGCAAAGAAGTCCTGGTCAAGGACTGGGCAAGAAGGCCTGACCGGAAGTCGGGCAAAGAAGTCCTGGACTAGGACTGGGCACGAAGTCCTGGCAAGGGGCTGGGCACCGAAGACCTGAACGAAAGTTGGGAACGAAGACCTGGTCAGGTGGATCGGGCAAAAGTCCAACCGGAGGAGCCGGTTGGCAAAAGGTAAACTCTCCTAAGAGGAGTAGGTGAGGACACGTTCTCCGTCGAGGGAACAGTAGGCGTCGGTTTGACCTAGGGTTCCATTTGGAAGACCGGAATTCAGAACCAAGATAGCTACGACTGTAATTACTACTTGTCATGTTTTTGGGACTAATCTTAGTTGCAGGTTCGAAGGACTGATCGTCTGCAAGTGAAGGTTCTTCACTGGGCCTAGGCACCCGAATGGAGTTAGGCGCCCGAGTGGGCTCAGGCGCCCGTAAGGATATGGGCGCCTAAGGGTGAAGGCAAAAACCAAAAACCAGCTGCGAAGCCACTGAACCAAGGCGGATCAGGCGCCCGTGAGTTCACGACCGCCCCCATCAGCTCAGGCGCCCAAGAGCCAAGGATAAGCGCTGACCGAGCCCGCGGATAAGGATTCTCGGATCGAAGGGCACGTGTCAGGCGCCCCCAACCTATCAAGCACCCGATGGAGTACTATAAAAGGGGCTCGACCCCAAGGCTTCAACAACACAGTTTTCATACGCTCCAAAGCTTTTCGTTGAACCGCTACACCCTGGCAAACTTCGATTTCGAGATTCCAGCGCCGATGACGTCCCTCTGCTCCGAAATACGATCCACATCGGACGTCAATAACGAAAAATGTAATTAGTTTCATTTACTGCAATATTTCTGTACTCAATTTGTAAACCTGTTTTTGCGCGATTATAGTATTGCCCAAAGTAAACGGTCAAGGACCGTGGGCCTTGGAGTAGGAGCCAATCGCGACTCCGAACCAAGTAAAAACTAATTGTGTTCCTGTGTGATTGTTTTATTTCCGCTGCGTGTTTTCTCTTTCCTTAATCCGAAAAAGATTTTAACGATATTCACCCCCCCCTCTATCGTGTTTCTCGAACCAACAAGTGGTATCAGAGCGGGTGGCTCAAATTTGGTGCAACCACAAATTTGAGAATTTTTTCAGATTTTACGAAATTTTCAATTTTATTTTTTTTTGAATTTTTCTCGTTCATCGAGGTTGGTGCAACACCACTCGATCGTTTCTTTTTCATTATCTTATTCCCGCACTATTACTCCAAGACCAAGTCTTGGGACAAGATTTTTTCTGTTTTTGTCATTTCAGAAATCCTAATGGCCATGCAAGAAGGTTTCAGCACAGCCAGACCACCACACTTCAGTGGAGAAGACTTCTCCTACTGGATGAGTCAAATGGAGATCCACTGTAACGACCCGGAAAATTTTCTTAATATTTTCTTTAAAATATTAAGCATGTCTAGATAATTTTCCAAAGGATCTAGAAATATTGATACGAACCTTAGCCTAGAAATCTATGATTTCCTCATTTAAATTGAGAAACTAAGTACTAAGGGGTCTTATATAGGCTCTCTAGTACTATGATTATGGGTGAATTTTAGGTAAAAGTTAATAGTAATATAAAAGGGTTTTAATGAGAAATATTAACATAATTATGGGAGAATTTTTAAGGAATTTTCGAAAATAATAGGAAATAAAATAAAAATAAAATAGAAAAAATTAGTGCATGCACCAAGGATTGAACCTTGGATCTCTAGTACAACCAAGCATGCACTAACCAATTCACCTAGCAAGGGAGTGCTATGAGGGAATGATGTGGATATTAGTTAAGGCTTAGGAAAATGAAGAGTCATCAAGGGAAGAGACACCATGACTCTTCATTTACCCCTTTTTAAAGTTGTATAAAGGTGGCAAGGGAGTTACAACTTCCCTTCTCCTCTTCATTTCTTCTTCCTCCCCTTCTAGCCGAAAACCTCAAGCCCCCTTTCTCCCTTGGAAAAAGTTCACATAAGCCCCATCTTGAAGATCTAAGGCCCCCCTACAAGGATACAAGGACTAAGGGAGAGTTTAGAGACAAGGAGGTTCTCTTGTTATCTTCTATTCAAAGTTTGTAAGCAAGATCAAGGAAGGTAAAACCCCCTTACCTGTGGTATGATAGCTTTCAAGATATTTATCATGATCTAAATTTTGTTGGCATGATATGTTGGAAAAATCCATGGTTAGGGCTTATGGAAGTTTCAGCCAAGCCTTGTTTGGGGTTAGAAATCATGTTAAAGACTTTCTTTATATTTGCAAATGGTTACCCATGATAGGTGAAGTATAAAAGTATGATTTTTGAAGTTTTATGGCACCCTAACAACCCTCTAGGGTTTCGGCCACATCAAGGTCAAGGGGCTAGGGGAAAACTCCAACCTTTCCAAGCATGATTAATATGTTTCTTATGATATCTTATGGGTAAGAATGGTGTTAAATGAACTTTTCCATGGGCTTGTTACCCTTCTAGGGTTTCGACCAACCCTTGCTTTAGGCCTAGGACTTGGGGTTAAGTCCAATCAAGGGTTCAAATGATTTTTCTATGGCATGATATGTAGGTAAGGGATATTAATCATGATCTAGGCAAATTTTCCATGGACCCATGGTCCTTTAGGACTTTCGGCCAAGACCCAAACCTAGGGTTTGGTTTGGGTTAAGGTCTCAAGAATGCATGTTTATAAGTTACCATGATGCTAGTACATTGTTAAGCATGATGTAAGGGCCCCCATGTGACTAAAATCTTAGTTTATGTGTTATATAACATGACTTTGTATGGTTGAATTTAGGTTATGTTTTAATCATGAATATTTAGATCATATACCATGAATGCATATAATTGATGTAGGAGTATGTTATGATAAGTAGAATGATACATGTATGTTGATAAATGCTTATAATGGATTTATGATTCATGAAGGTATATGCATGTTTTATGGTGAATGCCATGAACCCTAGTAGTATGTGTTAGGTTTATATGTAGCTTACCATCCATGTCTTATGATGAATACTAGGATTATGTATGTTAGATGAAAGGTATCATGTATGAGGTGTATGTTTATTATGTATCATGATCATGCAAGTTTTACGAACCAAGATAATGTTTATGGCTAAATACATGATTATGCATGTATGTCCTGTTATGTGAATAAAGAATGTTAAGTATGAATGAAGAAGATGGTTATGCCTTAAGTATGAATGATAAGTATGAATGATGAAGGTATAACGATGATATGAAATAAGTATGAATGATAAGTATGAATGACAAGTATGAATGATGAAGCATGCATGTTTATTTTTATGAATGAGGCTTGTACCGGACCGAAGTAAGGGTCCAAGGGATGAGCACCTTAAGAACGCCCCGGTTATGGACTACCGAAGCTGTCCACGGTTCTGGCACTACCGAAGCTATGCAACAGTGATGGGCACCTTAAGAACGCCCCGGTTCTAGGACTACCGACTATGCTGTCCTTACCCTAGTAGGTTGAGGCTAGCTACCTCATATTTACTTAGGGATGCGCGCTTATGATATATGTATGTGTTACAAGCCAGGGACCCCAATGATGTTATGTTTATGTTAAGCATTTAAAAGTATGATTTTAAAACTAAGCATCCTTATGTAGTAAATGCATTTGACTCATTCATACATCCATGTTATACATCGCGTCAGGGTAAGTATATCTTATGTTCATGTATGCTAAGAATTATGTCATGTATAAGTATGCCTTATATTCATGTATGCTAAGAATTATGTCATGTATAAGTATGCCTTATGTTCTTGTATGCTAAGAATTTTGCCATGTATAAGTATGCCTTATGTTCATGTATGCTAAGAATTATGCCATGTATAAGTATGCCTTATGTTCATGTATGATAAGATTTATGTCATGTTAAGTATGTTGTAGATCTACGGTTACGCTAGGAATCATGCTATGTAGTTGCTCTTATGCTTATGACTTATGCTATGATCATGATTAAGTTTATGTTCAAAGTTATGTTATGTCAAGACACTTGATATGTTTATGCTTGAGTGACGTATGGATTTTAGTGAGTAGGAAAGGGTCTTACTAAGCCTGTGTGCTTATAGTTTATTTTCCTCGTACCGCAGATCAAGCACGAGGTTACTAGGAGAAGCAGCAGGAGAGGCAAGAGCATGTGTGTGTGTGGCGGTGACTTGGCAAAGGATCCTTTTTGGTTACGCATATTGCATGTCTTGGGTCTTGGGAATGCCTCCTTAGATTCTATGCTACGGTTATAATGGTTATGCCTACTGAATAACTTAAGACTTATGATGCTATGTTTACGGATAAGTTACTTGCTACTCATGATGATGATGAATAAGCTATGGAATGGTTAAGTTATGATTTGATGTCATGCATGTTGTTAATATGCTAAGTCCAATGACACTAGGTTTATGAATGACAAGTTTAAGCATGTGTAGAAAAAAAAAGTATTCCGCTGCATTAAGATGTTTTATGCACATGTATGTTTAGCGTAACGACGCCTATCTCGCCACACCACGAGGTGTGGGAAAAAGGCGGGCGTTACATCTACCTGAAAACTCAGGTGGACATGTGGATCATAATCCAATCTGGTTTGGAAATCTCGAAGAATGCTGAAGGAGTGGCACAGTCTTACACAGAATGGGATGCCTCGCTGAAAAAGAAAATCGAGGTGGACGCAAAGGCGACCCAGACACTCCAATGCGAACTAACCAAAGAAGAGCTGAACCGGGTGGGACCCTTCAACAGTGCAAAGGAACTCTGGAGCAAGTTGATCGAATTGCACGAAGGAACCTCAGACACCCGAACAGCAAGCGGGACCTACTGTTGAACAAGTTGTACACCATCAAAATGAACGAAGGTGAGTCGGCAGCCCAGCTCCACGCCAGAATCCAGGAGTTGATGAACGACCTACATACAATCGGTCACAAGGTAGAAAACCATGACCTTATTAGGTATACCCTAAACGCCTTCCCGAGAAATACTTTGTGGGCATCTATGGTAGATGCTTACAAAGTTTCAAGGGACCTTTCCAAAATTAAATTAGACGAGTTATTTTCTGAACTTGAATTACATGAGCAGACTAACTACACCTTATCCGAGAAAGACATTGCTTTTGTTGCAGGCAAAACAGGAAAGGTGGTCAAGAAGAAGCCTCAACTTGCACCCGAGTCTGACTCAGACTCAGACTCAGAAGAAGCGAAGGGGATCAACCCAAGTTGGTTCGGCTAGTCCGGGACTACTACAAGGAGCTAAAGCATCAGACCAACAAAAGAAACGTCAGCCGAAAGAAGGAAGATCCAGCTGAACCATCTAAGACCAAATCAAACATAACCTACTATGAGTGCAACAAGAAGGGTCACTACAAATCAGAGTGCCCCAATCTGAAAGAAGCCAAGAAGACAAGAAGGAAGAAGGCCTTTCAAGCAACTTGGGACGAGTCTTCCTCCGAAGAAGAAGAAGAGGCCCCACAATCGAACCTGCTCACCTTGACTGCTTCGGAAGAGATCGACATCGGATCAGAATCGTAGCCGGACGACAAAAAGCTCACAATTTCGGAGGATGGCAAAATCACTGTAAGTGGTTACTCTAAAGTTGAATTAGCAGAATTAATTGCTTATCTATCTAGTAACTTGGCAAAAGCCAAAATTCGAGTCGAGTCCCTACGACAGGAAGTAAAACGCCTGAAAGAGGGAGCTGACTCTAGATCTTTGACTGAGAAGGTTCAAGAAGGAACCTCTACTCAAGTTGAAAAGCTTGAGAAAGAGAACTCCTCCTTGAAAACTCAAGTCAAGGACCTTAGAGCAGCCTTAGAATGGTTCACTTCGGGTTCCAAGGGTCTTGACATGATCCTTGGAAAATAGAAGTCCATTCTAAATCGATCCGGGTTAGGGTATCGAACCAAGGCTAGACAAAGGTCATACTATGCTGTACTGAATCAATCTAGACCCAAAGTTCAGGCATAGGTACCCAAACATTGCCTGAGCAACCAAGCTGGACCAAACCAATATTGGATCCCCAAGGACAAGATTCATATCTTGCCTAATCACTACCGTGCCTTTAGTCCAGGGGGAGCCAACTTAAAAATCATTTTTATAGTTAAATAAATTCTTTATCTTATTGTAAAATTGCATGTTTGCTTGTTTATTTACTTTATACAATTTACCATGCTTAGACCTAGGACTGGTTAGATTAAGGACTAAAATGATTAACTGAAATTTGAACAATCTAGTATTAGGTGGAGGTGAGATGATAGTACGTTAGGGAAGCCATGTTGGCGAAACTAGCCAAAGCTACCGATCCAAGACCCAAACTAGTTAGACCAAAATCTTTCAAGGAGTAACTTGAAAATGGATTTTCAATAAAAGGCTTTGTCAAGGAAAGGGTTGATGATCCAATAAGGCTACGGCCAAAGAAGGCCTAGTGCCTCGCCAAGACCTGGAAGCCGATTATTGAAAACCAAATTCAATTTATTATTGTCAGATTTGAATCTAACACAGATTTCAATTAATCCTAGATTCAACCATGTTTTTTTTAATTTAAAACATAATAAATTGGGTTTAAAATTAATTTAACTTTTCAAAATTAATCATGATTTTTCAAAATAAATTTCTTACTTCTATTAAAACATGTCTCACAAAACCCATAAGGTTAACGTGATTGATAACTCTAGATTGGGTGAGAAGGTTAGGATCTAATTAAAATTCATCTATTTTTTTTTTGCAAATTAGAGCTTAACTGACCTAATTATTAGTTAATCAAAAGAGTCAAACCGGGTCAAAATAGTCAAATCTGGTCAACTGATCAAACTAGTCAACAGTCAAACTGCTGTCAGATCAGGCGCCCGTGACCTATCGGGTGCCCCCAGCTTTTCCTTCGACCGAGACAGCAAAAGTTGTCATCCCCACACATCTGACCCGAGCGCCCGTGACCTATCGGGCGCCCAAGTCTGTCTCTTCATCCAAGGCAGTCAATTCTGCCAAAAGCCTGCCATTTGACCCGGGCGCCTGTGACCTTACGGGCACCCCAATGAACTCGGGTGCCCGTGACCTATCGGGCGCCCGTATAACACTATATAAGAAGCATGGCTCCTTCCACTTCCCCCACACCAAAACAAAACTCCCCTTCACTCCTCTTCTTCTCAAGGCGCCAGAACGCTCCTTTCTCACTCTCTACTTCAAAAATGCCACCCCGGTATCAATTTAATTATGCATTTTCAAGTAATTTTCCTTATTTATGTCATTTATTAAATGCATCATTTTCCTTTATATACTTAGAAAACGGCGTGTCTCTCAACCCAACCTTGTGGCCGAACTGTTGGGACCGGGTGCATGTTGACAAGGATACGAGTTCGTAAAATTTTAAATATTTTACGTGTAGCGGAAGAATTAGCATAAAATAATTTCTCAGATTATTTTAACCACGTATCTAGCATGCAACCTTATGATGTGTGGACATGATCATAAATTAAAACTTTGCGGAAATGTAAAATAATTTACTTAGTACCTCGCGTAACTCGAAGTAAGGGACGAGATCCAACCGTAGCGTCCCTTGGAAGCTCCACCTCTATTCGCGTCCACGCCGAGTTCTCTTCGGGATGACTTCGCAAAGTCATGAGTTTTGTGCCGACGAGAACTACTAGATTCTCTAAAGGCACAACTAGAAGATCAAGAGAGAAGAAAGGAAACTAACCACCAAGAAACGGAATCTAAATTCCGGGAAGGAAGGAGATGCAACCCGCTTCTTCTTCTTCTTTGGCACCTTCTTGGTGGAAGAGACTTGCGCCGGCCCTAGGGGAGGATAGAGAGCCGGCCCTAGAGAGAGAGTGGGTGAAATAGAGAGAGAGAGGGAGAGAGTTAATCTCTTGATTACTCTATTGAGGAATTCAAGCCTAGCCTTGGTTCCTTTATATAGTAGCCTCTCCCTTGCCATGTCTCCCCTTTAACGGAATTAACGGAATAAATTTTCATAAGAAATTTATCTTATAAATTTTCTTATTAATTATTCCGTTATGCCAAGTTTTATTATAACTAATTTTATAATAAAACAAATACATCTCTCCTTTTAATTATGGAATAAATTTTCATAAAATTTATTATATAAATTTTCTCATCATGGAAAAATCAATTCATAATTGATTTTATAAAATAAAAATAAACCATTTAAAGTTTATTTTAATCTCCATAAAAAGAATAAATTTATTATATAAATTTTTTCTTTATCATGGAAAAATCAATTCATAATTGATTTTATAAAATAAAATAAACCAATCTATGGTTCATTTTAATTTCCATAACAAGAATAAATTTATTATATAAATTTTTCTTATCATGGAAAAATCAATTCATAATTGATTTTATAAAATAAAATTAAATCATTTAAAGTTTATTTTAATTTCCATGAAAACAAATTTATTTATCCATAAATTTTATAAAACAAATCGCGCTTGATTTATTTTATAATTTAAACCAAATTAATTGGTTTTCTCTCCTTGTGGTGGCCGGCCAAACCAAAGAGGGTTGGCAATCTCTTTGGCCGGCCAAATCGAGCCCTTCCCTCGCGAATTAAACTCATTTAATTCACCCAATAAGTCTTCAACAGACTTAGCCATTTTAAGCTTCCATTGTGCCTCTGATTAATTCAGATTCGACTTAATTTCTCTTGATTGGAAAATCTAATTTTCAACTCATTTTAAATCCCTCGGATTACTCGTAGTGCGTGTGACTAAATAGGCTTTCGATTTATGTTGGCCGTCTATAATCAACTAATTATAGAACGATCATGAGTGGCACCTAGTAGTACATCATGACCCCCAATTAATCAAAAGATCAACGGTTGACCTCAGAAGTTATTCTGAAACCCTTCATCAGCTCTAATGAATCGTGCCCCATTCCCTTCACCATCTTATACCCACTTGGTTCAGGACATGGTCTGTGTGTGTCAGTCCCCACTAGGCTGACTATGTCACACCTAGCCCAAGTATTGTCTTTCTCGTCCTTTGGATTTCTAATTACTCTCATGTATTTAAGAGACTCATACTCTAAACATGACATGCTCTGGCCAGAGGCTTTGAGTAACAATCCGACGATAGGCCTGGGTATACATCTCCTCGCAAGGAGTGGTGAATCCTTTGTAGGCTGTTCAAACATCTTCGGGCACTTCAGCTTATACCCAACCATCCTGGGTCCACACCTCCTTGGAGATGCTTGCTTAAGATGTTAAAGTATAAGTCTCCATGACCAAGATGACTTGAACACCGTAAGTCAAAGGAACATCGCACTTAAGCTGCGGTAAGAACTTCACTGACCTGTCTATGTATAGACTACCATGTGAAGTTTTACAGTCAGTCACTCCAATGAACTAGTTCCCTTAACTAGCATCCATGTTTATCTCCGGACATCCCAATATCACCAGCCAGTGAGAATCAGCTGATTAGAGAATAACCCATGCTAGTCTCAACAGAATTGATAGTGTCCGTTTTTATCAATTCATCGACTAGGAATATTTTCAATACTTCACAATTGCACATGTAGAGATAATCACTAGTTGTGATCCCATCACAAATTCTCTTATGCTGTGAATTGTATTGCGGACATTCAGTAGATGAGTTTAAGATCCCAATCATATACACAAATATGTATACTCAAATAGTGAATTTTCATTTATTAAAATAAATGTTTACAATCATAAGGCGATTGCCTTAGGACACTTCTCTCATATCACTAACACGAACCTAGCCCTGACCCGAGGTTTTCCAACCTAGAATTGTTCAATAAATTTGCCCAAACAACTTACAAGCCTATTAAGACTAGTTTTTTAAATAGGCAATTCTTCACCCAATCCTGTCCCTTGTAAATGGACGCAATCATCTTTTACCAGCTAGACCACCTAGTTTTCTATACACATCCGGTAAACTCAACTCTATGTGCAGAGTTTTATAACAACCTTGTCAAGAATGATGACCTACTCTTTACTACCACAGTACAAGGCACTCCCCTGACCATTTCTTCGACTTTGTTCAATCGATTTCTTGGACTTCGACAATCGCAATCTACTTTCTCTTGTTATCCTTGATAGATACCATTTTATTGATTATTTGAGTTGTTAAAATCCATGTTTGACCTATGTTTTTATTGCTAAAATTGTGAAATTGCCCTAGGTTTTAGAACTTACTCTTATTTTGGACTTAATTGCAAATTTGCATTAAATTGGATTATTTAGCCACTTAATTTCTGATCTATTTTTGTAGGCATGAAAGGTTCATGGACCTAGGGCATAGTGGGTCAATCTTGAGTCGGAAGTGGAACCGGATCGAATTATCAAGCTTACGATTAATCCGTTCCGTCCGATTCATGAGCGGCTAGATCAGAGCCATCCGGGACCATCTGAAGCAATCCGAGCTAGGGTTAGGGTTGATCAAGCACCCTGATCAAGATCTGAAGGTTTCATCTCAATCAGAGCTCAATCAACCGTTGGATCAAGCTCGGAGGGCTCTAGATCGTCCATTCAAAGATGAGGTTGATCTGGACCATCCGTTACAAATCTGGAGGATCCGAGCTTCCACAAGGTTGATCCTGACCCCAGATCATCATCATAAATGCTTGGATCAAATCAGAGCAAGATTAGCTGTTGGATTTCCTCAAATCAATCACAGTCGTCCATGTTTAAGTATTTAATCAAAAACTCCACAGTTCTTCTCCTCGTCGCATCTCCGCCGCAGTTTCCATCTTCTTCGCTTGTTCTTCACTGTTCTAGCTAATTTCTTCAATCCAAGGGGCACGACCACCTCCATTCTTCATCAGATCAAGTTTGAGGTCACCGGGGAGAGTAGTCGGTGGAGTTTCAGCTCGGAATTGGGCAAGAGCAGGGCTGTTTGAGGGTTTCGGCAGCATTGCATTTGAAGGCTTCAATTTCGGTTTTGTAAATTCCACATCAGTCCAAGCTATCTGGAGGGGTTCTCGGACAAGCTTGGATCATTCCCGCACCTTCGTTTCAATCAGACAAGGCTGAGTTGAAGAATTCGAATGGGTTTTCCTTCTTGAACAGATTTGAGCTCGATTCGACCGCAGATTCAGTTCCCCAGTGAATTGCTGAGCTTACGGGTTCGAGGCCAGCCCTTGCGTGACGAACAAGGAGACCTTGAGCTAATGGAGCGATTGGGGTTTAGATTTCTTAGTTAATTTTAGTTATTTGTAGCTGTAATTTCCAATTCTGCTTTAGTTTTGTTTCTGTCTTCGTTTCAGATTGGTTAATTTCGTTTATTGCATTGTTTCAGCTGTAATCTAGCTTTAATTCTTCAAGTTAAGTAGTGTAGGAACTTGTTTAGTGATCAATTGAGTTTAATTTCAGTTGTTTTCAGTTTCCTTTGTTGCGTGCCATATCTTTTCATGTGTATCAATTCTGATCTGCTTCATTTATGAACTTTTGTTAAATCTGCTGTGTCTCAGTCTTTTTAATTGTATCAAGTTAGCTTAAGTTTGTTCTTCTGAACTTACCTTTCAGTTTATTTAATTTCCAAAGCCTCGCTATCCATTTCTGAAATTTTGATCAGCCGTATCACTTGCGTTTCAGTTTTCTGCCGAATCCCTGAATTCTGCTCATGTGTGCCAATTTTGATTCTTAGAATTGCAGCTTCAATTGAATTCAATTCATGTTAGTTTCGATTCCTAGGATAGTAGATAACAAATAGTTGCTGATGCCTGTGATCGAAGTTGTGATTCACATTCAGTTTTTATTTCTACACTTTGAGCAGATCACGCATCAGACTCCATTTCTGCACATGTCTAGTTATTCACCATTCGAATTCTGTCCTGAGTTTTTGCATCTGCACTCCATTTCTGCAATGGATTGTTTCTGAATTGTGCATTCGAATGGTTTGCTTCACATTCAATTGCTTAATATCAGTGGTTTCACATTAGTTGTAGCGCTGCTCTGCTTGTATCAAGTAATGTTTTAAAACTGAAATTATTTGCAGTTTCGGCAAATAGCTTTTCTTTCTTGCATATCAAGGTTGTTTAATTTCTGAAGGTTGTGTCGAGTTCTGAGTTTCCATTTTCGGTTGCTTGTGAAGTTTGCATTCTATTTGTTTGTTTCCCTCCAGTTGTTGCACATCAATTTCTACCCATCAATCTATAGAGCTGAAGTTAGTTATGCTTTCGGCACAAAGGTTGCTCCATTACGTATCAAGTTGGCACCATTTATGGAATCTGTTTTAAGTGAAGATTCAGCTAATGATTCATGGTTTTGAGCTGTAATTCCTATAGTTAAATAACCCTTTTAGTGAGCTATTGCATTCGACTTCAGCTTGTTTCACAGCCAGCTCATTTCTTTAACTTTAAGCTTCATTCCGAATACTAGTTTTAACTATTGCATTTCTTGTATCAAGAGAAGTTTTGGCATTGATTGGCATCAAATTAAGTGTGATTTTTAGTGCATTGAAATTTCTGATTGCAACCAAAACCTAATTTTATTTGAAACCCAAAATTCACAAACGACACCTAAATACAAGCGCGAATCAAACAACGTCAACTAGCCCCGAGAAAAATACGACCTGTGGCCCCCTTTACTACGTTTTCACATTTTGATTGCAAAAAGGGTTTCCAGCACATTTTATAAATATCTAAATTTGGAGGACCCACATTCGTGACAGTCTATTTTGGGTCTATCAATCCTCCGGCAAACCCTCCCTTCACACCCCCTATTCGCACATTACTTTAAACACTCTCTACTCTTATTTCTTCGGAGATGTGCGAAACCATTTAGCTCGGCGATTTCAGTCGTTAGACCTCCGAGTTCAGGATTATGTCTTTTATCGAGTGATAATTCGCTGTGTTCTCCCACTTACCACTCAAGATGTCGCGACCATGCGACCATTTCACACCTTCCTACTCTATGCCATGATTCATCAGCTTGACATCGACATAAGGCTTCACATATTCCGTACCATCATTTACGTCTCAAGCGTATCAACACATGATCGAGTTCGTACGCCTTACTGCCATGCCCTCACCGCTCTTCTTCACCACCACGATCGCAACATTACTGCCGAAGAGATTATTTCGATGACCGAGTTCGATGAGATAGGGATTAGGAACATTTCCTTAGTGAGGATAGATGTATCGGCCATGGGGGTACTAGCGTGGAGACGAGAGAGAGCTAGACGACAGGATGACTCCGACGAGGAGGTGGCGGTAGATGTAGCTGATCTTGCAGCCGAGATCAATGAGTAGTTACAGGAGCCACCCCCACCGACTATCGACCAGTGCATCACATCATTGCAGACGGAGTTACACAGTTTCAGGGAGGAGGTCGAGGCCTACCACACCGAGCAGATGGATGCCATCCGAGCCAATCAAGAAACTAGTGACGCACGATACAACTAGATGATGTCGTTGTTTCGATCCTGGCAGCCTGGCCCATCTTACCAGTTTGGCCCATCTTATCATTCGGGCCCTTCCTCTTAGTTTAGATTGACATTTTCAGCCTATTCCAGTGCAGTGTAAATTGTTTGACTTGTATTTGACTCGTACTTGACTGGCACTCAACTTTAGTTTGATTTCTCTGGTCCTACTATTGACCAGATGGATTTTATGCATCTATCTCAATGATTACTTGTCATTTTAATTAGCACGCTTAATCAATTGCGATGTTATGCTTGGTAGAATAGGAATGCTCTAATTATGTTTCTTTTCAAAAACTGTTTTATTTCTTATTTCAATTTGCAAAATCATTTCTTTCAAAATAATTTTCCGAGTTAGTTTTTTCAAAACTTACCCCCTTAAAAACTAGGGCTTTTTCGTAAATGGACTTAGACTAGGCCTTAACCCTAGAACTGCATGCACCTATAGATATAGAAGCCAGCATCTCACAAACACCTTAGGGTACTTTTGTTTGATAACCTAGACTGGGTTGAAATGCTTAGGTTTATGCCCTGATTCAAGATGCTTTAAGTCAGTGCATCTGCAGTAATTAGGGCGATAAATACAAATTAAACAGTAATCAGGTTAAGTGTCAAGCTTAGAAAATCTAACTTGATCAAATCACTTAACTTGACTAACCCTAGCGAAAGCTACTGTTTATAACAGTTAGTAAGTAGCTAACTGGGTTAGACAAGTCCCGAAAGAGGAAATTCAAATTGATTTGGGTCAGTTTAAACTTAGAATTGGTTCAGTACAGCACCTTACTTTGATTACTCATTTTTCTTGCTATATTTTTTTGATATATGGCAAAGGGGGAGAGAGTGGAAAGGAGAGAAAAGGAGGCTTTAAAAGTTAAATTTTTTCAAAAATTCAAAAACATTCATCTCCTTTTTCAAAAAGTAAAGTTCTGTAAGTAATTAAGTTCTTTTTTTGAAAGTCAATTGTTTTTTGTTTTCAAAAATTATTCTAAGCACTTACTCAAAATATTTTTTTCTGGAAAATTTTTCTATATTATAAACTCAAAATATTTTTTTTGCTGGAAAATTTTTCTAAGTTATA
Organism: Boesenbergia rotunda; assembly: GCA_024364735.1. NCBI lineage: Eukaryota > Viridiplantae > Streptophyta > Magnoliopsida > Zingiberales > Zingiberaceae > Boesenbergia > Boesenbergia rotunda. The sequence goes on along the minus strand of JAGFNQ010005415.1, from coordinate 109,673 downwards.
AACTCAAAATATTTTTTTTGCTAGAAAATTTTTCTAAGTTATAAACTCAAAATATTCTTTCTGGAAAATTTTTCTAAGTTATAAACTCAAAATATTTTTTTTTACTTTAAAATCTCGTTTTGAAAATTTTTCTAAGTATGGAAAAACTGAAAAACTTTTCAAACAAAGACTTAGAAACTATTTCAAAAACCCCACGAATGTGTGAAGAACTCAGGAGGAGATTTCTTCCAAGGGGAGGAAATTAAAACTGATACTTTACCTATCTTTCTGTTGTTTAACTTAACTTTTTGAACCGGGTTGCAATAAATCAAAAAGGAGGAGATTGTTGGTGCAGGCAGCACCTAAGTCGAACCTGGGTTTGGATAATGGCAAAGGGTTCAAGAGTTAAGATGTTATTATGTTCTAATGTGCTTACTAAGTGTGCAGGAAGAAGCCCTAGGTACACTAGGCAAGAAGTCCTGGCAAAGGGCTGGGCAAAGAAGTCCTGGTCAAGGACTGGGCAAGAAGACCTGACCGGAAGTCGGGCAAAGATGTCCTAGTCGAGAACTGGGCACGAAATCCTGGCAAGGGGCTGGGCACCGAAGACCTGACCGAAAGTTGGGCACGAAGACCTGGTCAGGTGGATCGGGCAAAAGTCCAACCGGAGGAGACAATTGGCAAAAGGTAAACTCGCCTGAGAGGAGTAGGTGTGGACGCGTTCCCCGTCGAGGGAACAGTAGGTGTCGGTTCGACCTAGGGTTCCATTTGGGAGACCCGAAGTCTGAACCAAGACAGCAATGGCTGTAATTATTGGGTTCTCCCGGCACCAAAACATCAAAACACAGCGGAAACAAGAACCCTCGAGCGATCCATCCGAAAGAAAACTCGTACAATGTTCATCTATCTAATGTGTATACCTTTGGAGCGTGCCCTTTCCTTATCTCGCTCATCCAAGATGCGCCGGATCTCTCGCACGTTCAAGTGTTCGTGCCTCTATTCGTATCCACACGGACACAATCTCTCAACTTCGGGAGAACTACCTTAGTTGTGCTAGCAACTTGAGGTAGTTCACAAGACCACCAAGAAACCACAAGGGTTTCGGCCAAGAGGGAGGAGAGGAAGAAGAGAGGAAGGGAAGAAGAAAAGCACACACCCCTCATCCAAAATGACAAAGTCCCTCTTTTATATTCATCCCATGAATATGAAGAGTCTTTTGTCTCTTTGACTTTCCTTCATTAAAGCAAATAAAGAGCACATCTTTCCATGTGACTCTTCACCTTCTCTTCATCCAATGAAGAGAGACCTTTCTCTTTCCTACACATGCAATTCCGACCGGGCCTCTCGGGCTTCTGACTCAGTCTCCCGACCAAGTCTCCCGAGTGTCGAGCTCCCGAACCAGTCTGCCAAGCTCCGGCCCAGTCTGCCGACCTCCGACTCAGTCTGCCAAGCTCCCAGCCCAGTCTGCCGAGTGCCGACCCAATCTGTCGAACTCTGACCCAGTCTGTCGAACTCCAACCCAATCTGTCGAGCTCCCAGCTCAGTCTGCTGAGTGCCGAGCTCCCGACCCGTGCTCCCGAGTTCCCAACTCGAGCTCCCTAACTGACCTCCCGAGTTCCCAACTCGGGCTCAGATCTCCCAAGTTCCCAACTCGGACTCCCGAAGCATCATGTGCTTAGTGTGTGACCCAATAGGTTCTCGTGACGTTGGCAATGCGCCTAAATGCTTTAGACACATAAGCAATGAACGAAATCTAGCAATGCATCATTGCTACCCAAGTAACAAGAAAAGTCGAGATCTGACTAAACCTCCGTGACTATGATAGTGTATGACCTTGTCCTTCTATCCTTGATATCTAGATTGACCAATGAGGCATAGACCGTGTCATCCTCAATCAATCTTGTGTTTCTTGATCCCCGAGTAGACTCACTCAAACAAATGAGCTCAATATCTCATATTGACTCATTTGAGCATGGTCATGCGTTTCAGTAGTCCTACTCGATCAAGGGGCCCATAGATATCACTCCCATCATATGGGAGGGATAGATCCCATCTACATCACTCACATCCCTCCGCATAATTCATTACATACCCAGTGATCGCCTTTATAGTCCACCCTGTTACGGGCGACGTTTGACGATACCAAAATACATAACTCCTTATGTAGGGAACCGTAGTGACTTCAGGTCTAAGGAATTCATAACAATAGTCACATGAGAAAGTTTATGACACTCATATGATAATCTATGAAACTTTCTCATGGCGGGTCAATTCAATACACATTCTCCAATGTATACCCATGTGTCAACCTGATATCACATATCCATGACTTGTGAGCTCAAGTCATCAGTTGACCTACATGCTAGTCTCCATGCATTAATATTATCCTTAAATATTAATACTTGACTAGGAATGATTTAGAGTAGTGTTCTCTACATCATCTCATTATCGATTCAACCAATCGATATAATATACATAAGAACCTACTACCTAAGGACATTATTATACTTAGTTATTTGGCATAAATACAAAGTAAGTATAATAATCATGCCTTTATTAATGATAGAATATGATACAAAATGTCTCTAATCAATCATCACATAATTGGCTCTAGGGCGCCTACTAACAGTAATTACTACTTGTCATGTTTTTGGGACTAACCTTAGCTGCAGGGTCGAAGGACTGATCGTCTGCAAGTGAAGGTTCTTCACTTGGCCTAGGCGCCCGAATGAAGTCAGGCGCTCGAGTGGGTTCAGGCGCCCGTAAGGATACGGGCGCCCAAGGGTGAAGGCAAAAACCAAAAACCAACTGCGAAGCCACTGAACCAAGGCGGATCAGGCGCCCGTGAGTTTACGGGTGCCCCCATCAGCTCAGGTGCACAAGAGGGGAGGATAAGCGCTGACTAAGCCCACGGATAAGGATTCCCGGATCGAAGGGCACTTGTCAGGCGCCCCAACATATCAGGTGCCCGATGGAGTACTATAAAAGGGGGTCAACCCCAAGGCTTCAACAACACAGTTTTCATACGCTCCAAAGCTTTTCGTTCAAGCACTACGCCCCGGCAAACTCCGATTTCGAGATTCCAGCGCCGACGACGTCCCTCTGCTCTGAAATACGATCCACATCGGACGTCGGTAACAAAAAGTGTAATTAGTTTCATTTACTACAATATTTCTGTACTCAATTTGTAAACCTGTTTTTACACGATTATAGTATTGCCCAAAGTAAACGGTCAAGGACTGTGGGCCTTGGAGTAGGAGCCGAGCCGGCCGCGACTCCGAACCAAGTAAAAACTACTTGTGTTCCTGTGTGATTGTTTTATTTTCGCTGCGCGTTTTCTCTTTACTTAATCCGAAAAAGATTTTAACGATATTCACCCCCCCCCTCTATCGTTTTTTCATGATCCAACATAATCTTCCTACAAAGTTAGTAGCATAGCGAAAATACAAAGTAAACAATAAAGAACAAACGCTAACACAAAACCTTTACGTGGTTCGGAGATTGCTTGTTCCTACTCCACTGCATGTCCTTAAGGTGGATGACCTCTCAATCCGTAGGTGGATTAGTCCCTGGCAATCTCCAGCTAACTTTCTCCTTCTCAGTGGAGAACAACCTCTCACAAGGATCTCTCTTCCCTTTACAAGATTGAGCATAGGGTTAGGGGGAAGTGATTGAGCATTGGAGCTTTGAGCACTTGATCAAGAAGGTTTTTAACAGAACATCTAACCCTTCCCAAGCCTGAAAGCTTCCCCTTAAGTAGAGGAAAGAGCTATTAACAAAATAACTCAGACCCATTACCAATCGACTGGTCAGGACCCCAGTCGACTGGTCCTCTCCGTTGGACAAAACCAACTGCTAGATTTTTCAAAGTATCAGTCAACTGGTGCCAATGCCAGTCAACTGATCTTTCTGTGAGTTTCACCCAATGCTGCCAGTCGACTGATTCCTCCTTCCGTTGACAACCCAACTTACAAACTCACTCTCAACCTCTCCAGTGTCCATCCTTCGTGTATGCCTTGAAGTCCACTTTCCCATCTTTCTCTTTGAAGTTCTCTTCCTTTGGCTCTCATCCCTCGGATGCATACAAGCCCGTGGCTTGTCTCTATGCCATCTTTCGTATATTCCTTTGAAGTCTTCTTCATCGGCACGCCCATTGAAGCCCTCTTCGCTTTGGCTCTCGTCCCTCGGATGCATACAAGCTCGCGGCTCACCTCCATGCCATCCTTCGTGTATGCCTTTGGCTCTCGTCCCTCGGATGGCTTCACTCTGTAGTTCCTCATGTGTGATTCACCAAGTCCTACATGACTCAACACACACATCAAATCAATATGAAAATCTAACTTAATCATATTGGCACACACATCAAAATCTTGATCAACTTGATTAAACCTAGGTCGATTGCACCAATATTTCTCAACTCCTTAATCATAATCTCATGGTTTGAGTGTTTCTGATGAAGCTTCTCATTAGCTTTAGATTGAGTTACAATAAACTGTTTCATCATCTTTTCCATGTTTGATTTCAGGGGTTGAGATTCATAAAGCTGCCCATAGCTTCCTTGATCATGAAGTTGCCCTTGGTTGTTTCAATATGAAAAATTCGGATGGTTCCTCCATCCCGAGTTGTTTGTGTTTGAGTAGAGTTGCTCGGTCTTTGATTGAAGTTATTGATAGCATCCACGTCTTCCACTTGATTTCCTTGCATAGAAGCTATCATCAAACAGCTCTCCCTACTATACCCAGAATTTCAACAGATATCACACGAGGTGACTATGGCACTAGCAGAATTTATATACATAGAGTCCAGCTTTTTCTTATTGCGTCAAGTCGGGCCACCATCAAATCTACTTGGCTCACTTGATGCCTTCCCAGAGTTTATGCTAGGGTGCTTCTCTCGTTGACCCATTGTGGGTGGTTGAATGCCACACTATCTATGATTTCTTTGACCTCTTCTAGAGTCTTATTCATGATGACCCCAACAACCAAGTTAAGAGATACATTCATCAGATATGATATTTCATTATAGAAAGTATGAATCACCAACCATCTATTGAGTCCATGATATGGGGCATTACTGAAGAAAGCTTTTATAACAGTCCCAGGACATGAACAAGGACTCCCATGTTGGTGCAGGGAGCATCACTTAAGAGCAATCAACCTCTAGGGTTTCTGTTAGTAATATGAGAGAAGTGTCCTAAGACAATCGCCTGATGATTGTAATCATTTACTTTAATAAATGAATATTCACTATTTGAGTATACATGTTCGTGTATTTGATTGAGATCTTAAACTCATTTACTGAATGTCCGCAATACAATTCACAGCATGAGAGAATTTGTGATGAATTCACAACTAGTGATTATCTCTACATGTGCAATTGTGAAGTATTGAAATTGTCCCTAGTCGATGAATTGATAAATACGGACACTATCAATTCTGTGGAGACTAGCATGGGTTATTCTCTAATCAGCTGATTCTCACTGGCTAGTGACATTGGGATGTCCGGAGATAAACATGAATGCTAGTTAAGGGAACTAGTTCATTGGAGTGACTAGCTGTAAAACTTCATATGGTAATCTACATATAGATATGTCAATGAAGTTCTTACTGCAGCTTAAGTGCGATGTTCCTTTGACTTGCGGTGTTCAAGTCATCTTGGTCATGAAGACTTATACTTTGACATCTTAAGCAAGCATCTCCAAGAAGGTGTGGACCCAGGATGATTGGGTATAAGCCGAAGTGCCCGAAGATGTTTGAACAACCTACAAAGGATTCACCACTCCTTGCGAGGAGATGTATACCCAAGGCCTATCATCCGATTGTTACTCGAAGCCTCTGGCCAGAGCATCACATGTTTCGAGTATGAATCTCTCAAAAACATGAGAGTAATTAGAATCCGTTGGACGAGAAAGACATTACTTGGGCTAGGTGTGACGTAGTCAGCCTAATGGGGACTGACACATATAGACCGTGTCCTAAACCAAGTGGGTATAAGATGGTGAAGGGAATGAGGCGCGATTCATTAAAGCCGCTGAAGGGTTTCAGAATTATTTCTGAGGTCAATCGTTGATCTTTCGATTAATTGGGGATCATGATGTACTACTAGGTGCCACTCATGATCGTTCTATAATTGGTTGATTATAGACGGCCAACATAAATCGAAAGTCTATTTAGTCACACACACTACGAGTGATCCGAGGGATTTAAAACGAGTTGAAAATTAGATTTTCCGATCAAGAGAGATAAGTCGAATCTGAATTTTTCAGAGACGCATCGGAAGCATAAAATGGCTAAGTATTTTGAAGACTTATTGGAAGAATTAAATGAGTTTAATTCGTGAGGTCATGGATTGGGTTTGGCCGGCCAAAGAGGGTCCCCACCCTCTTTGTTTGGCCGGCCACATTAAAGGGGGAGAACCAAATTGTTTGGTTCAAATTATAAAATAAATCGCGCGTGGTTTGTTTTATAAAATTATGGATAAAGAAATTTATATAAAGAAATTTATATAAAGAGATTTATTTTTCATGGAAATTAAAATGAACCTTGGATTGGTTTATTTTATTTTATAAAATCAATAATGGATTGATTTACCATGATAAAGAAATTTATATAAAGAAATTTATATAAAGAAATTTCTTTCCATAATAAAAGGGTAGACATGGTTGTTTTTATTATAAATTAAGTTATAATAAAAATTTGACATAATGGAATAATTTATAGAAAAATTTATAAGATAAATTTCTTATGAAAATTTATTCCGTTAAAAGGAGACTTGGCGATTGAGAGGCTACTATATAAAGACACCAAGGCAAGGCTTGGAAATTAATCCAAGAGATCAAGGATTCTTGCCTAGCCTCTCTCCCTCTTCTTTTCTCCCTCTCCCTCTTTTAGTGCCGCCGGCCCTAGAGCCCTCCCCCTTTGCCGTGAGCTTCCACCACCAAGAAGAAGCCGAAGAAGAAGAAGAAGTGGGCGCGACTCCTTCCTTCCTCCCAGAATCTTGATTTCGTTCTTCGTTTGGTGGTTAGTTTTTCATCTCTCTCTTGGTATTCTTGTCGTGCCTTTGGAGAATCTAGTAGTTCTTGTCGGCATGAAACTCGTGGCTTTGCGAAGTCATCCCGAAGAAAACTCGGCGTGGACACGAATAGAGGCGGAGCTTCCAAGGGATGCTACGGTTGGATCTCGTCCCTTTCTACGAGTTACGCGAGGTATTAAGTAAATTAGTTTACTTTCTGCAAAATTTTAAATGTATGATCATGTCTCCACAACATAAGGTTGCATGCTAGATACGTGGTTAAAATAATTTGAGAAATTATTTATGCAAAACCTTCCGCTGCACGTAATTAAATTTTAAAATTATGAACCCGCATCCATGTCAACATGCACCCGGTCCCAACAGTTTCCATATTTGACAATATACCAAAGTCTGATCAGTTTGACTAAGGGTTAATCCAAATAGGACTTAGTATTTAAAAGAAAGAAGTCTAGTCAAGACCAGATGACTAGTAAAGAAGTCCTAGCCAAGGGCTGGGCACCGAAGTCCTGGTTGAGGATCAGATACTAAGACCTGCCTGAGGGTTAGGCACTAAGTCGTAGTCGAGGATCGGACACCAAACTCCTAGTCAAGGATGAGACACTAAGACCTAGCCGAGGGTTGGGCACTAAGTCTTGGCCGAGGAATGAGCATCAAAATCCTGGTGAGTGAAGTTGGGTCATAGTGAGTGAAGCTAGGTGGTAGAAGTCCTGGTGAGTAAAGTTAGGCAGCAAAATCCTGGTGAGTGAAGCTGGATCATAGTGAGTGAAGCTAGGTGGTGAGATCCTAAGGAGTAATACATAGGTGGTAAAATCTTGGATGTAGTCCAAGCATGAAGCCTAATATCGGGTAGACTTACAGGAGTACGACTTGATTCTAAGGAATTAACCCTTATGTGGTAGACTTGCAGGATGGACTTTGAAGCAAAAGGTAAGCCTAGTAAGTGAGGTAGACTTACAGGATTAAGGCTTTGTTTGTTGTTGAATGGTTGTTTTGCAGGAACCTAGAGCTGGAAGCAAAACATAGAGCAAAAAAATGCAAGTGGGTGAACCAGACTTGACTCGAGTCGATTCGGACTAAAATCGATTCAGTAGACTGAACCAACGATTCAGTAGACCAACTGGGTTCGGTCCAGATTACTGAATTGTTAGAAATGTTCACTTGGAAGATGATGTAGCAAAAGATCTGGTTTATCTTTGCGATTTGGATGAGGATAAAGATAAGCCAGATAATGTGGATAAAGATGAGGCTTCATCCAAATATGACTTCATTTAGATAAGAGTTGATCCAAATAAGGATTTGATCCAACTCTTCTATAAAAGGAGATGAAGACTCTACATGTAAAACGATGAAATTCTTTATTCTACTCTTCATTTCTACGCTAAAAAGCAAAATTGTGAAGCTCTACGACTGAGGAATCTCTAGGAGGGATGCGTTGCACTCAGGACTTTCGGATCGATTTCCATCATTATTTGGTTTGCATATTACAAGTTGTATTTATTTCATTATTATTATTGTGCTTGTACTCAAAACTATAAGACGGGTTTCTCCGCTTTCGAAAAGTTTCTGGAAAGGAGACCAATAGTGGATGGGTGCTTTCTGTGATTAGTCCTTGGATGCACTGGCCCTGGGGGGTTGGGATCCAAGTAAATTCCGCGTGTCCATTATTGTTTCTTTATTTTATATTCTGTTATTACTAACACTATTGATAGAAAGAACGAACAAACGACGAACTCGAAAAAAAAATGACGATCGATATTCACCCCCCCTCTATTGACGCACCTGATCCTATAATTAATATCAGAGTATAAGGCTCTGACTAATTGCCGAAGGAGCAAGAAGACCACCAATAAAGGGGGAGAAGGGTGAAAAGGTAATTTTTTTAATGTCAAATTTTAAGTTACATATTATTCGCTTCAAGTGAAGGGAGAGAGAGCACCACAAAAATAAGTACCTTGCTCACAAGATTCGGGCGTCATCACCAGCAACAACAAAGAAGCCAGTGTCATCCAGTGTTTCAAGTGTCAGAAGTTTGGACAATATAAGAATTGGATGTGCATGACAAACTAAAAACTTTGTATGATAAATTAGGTAACAATAATTTTAAAATAAATTTAAATAATATTAAAATCTTAAATATTAATTAAGTAATTCTTTCTATTAATACTCTAATTTTAGAAATTATTTCTAATATCTTGAATTTTGATAATTTCCAAAATATTAATTTTAATATCTTAAATTTATATAATTCCCAAAATATTAGTTCTGATTTAAATAAATCTCAAGATAATTCTTTAATTTTTACTAATAATTCTCAAAATAATGATGAAATTAATAGATAGTTCTCTAGATAGTTTTGAAAATATTAATTTTGAAAAGTCAACTTTAATTAATTCTAAAATTTTACTTAATAAATCTAAAAATGATAATTTTGAAATTTTAATTCATCATTCTTAAAATATTAATTCTGAAATTCTAATTCATAAATCTGAAAATTCTGAAAATACATATTTGATTAATTTAATTTGAAATTAAACAATTTAATTAATAAAAAAATAGATTTAATTAATTTAGAAATTTTAGATTTAATTAACTCTAATATTCAAAAAAATTCAGAAATAAATGTGAATTTAATTAATTCAAATATCAAGATAAATTCAAACTTTAAACTTAAAAAATCTATTCAAGAAAATGACGAAGTTGATCTGTAACTAGAAAAAATTTCTAGTAAACTTAATAAAATTTTTAATTTATTTAATGAAGATAAATCTAAATCTAACATTTCAACCAAATAAGATAATCTAAATCTCAAAAACTAAAAATTAAATTATAAAAACCAAGAAAATAAATCTACAAATTTAAAGAGTGCTAATTCAAATTTTAATATCAAAAATTCAAATTATAATAAAGTACACTTTAATTATCAAACAATGAATAATCCAAAATTCAATATAAAAAATTCGAATAATTACCATAATGTACCATTTAATTATGAAATATTAAATATGAAGATCAAATTTAAATACCAAAATTCAAAAAAGAAGAACTAATTGGGAATCCACAACTCAAAATTTTGTTAATTTAAAATTCACGAACTAAGTTATAATTAAGTACTTTGAATTATGAAATTAATAAAATTTTACGAAATAAAATAATCAACATAATAATAAAAAATATATCAAAGTGGGTTAACACATTTACAAATTCACATGAATTATATCAAATCGAAAATTTGATACATTATTAAAAATTAAATTAAATTATTTTGACTTAATTGATAAATGCATAATTGTCATGATCATATATATATATATATATATATATATATATATATATATATATATATATATATATATAATGTCATTCATGGTAGTTTTTTTTCTGCATAATCTAGAATGGTTAAATAGGAAAAAGATTATTTGATTCTTGCCCAACCTAGGACCAAGGTGGAGCAAGATGATTGTATATTAGAGAAGCATGAAGTCAAGGAGGGTATGGAGTATCTAGCTTGGTCGACTTAGCTATGTAGAACTAATTGAAGCTAAATCGCCACATCCTAGACTAGTTAGACTATGGTTATCAATGAGTAAATTAAAAGTATAATTTTTTAAAAAAGTTTTGACTAGAAAGTGGTCGTTGTTCTGATACCCAAGAAGGCTTTTGTGCCTCGTCACGACCTGAAAATTGATTATTGAAATACACATTTAATTCACTAATTGTTAAATCTAAATCTAACTCAAAGTCAAACAATCTACAAAAAAAAAATTGAGAAAAATTAACTAAGCATCTCGCAACACCTATAAGATTACCATGCTTGATTGTACTGCGACACTTAGAATGGGTGAGATGATAATGACTAATTAATTAATAAATATTTTGAAAATATTTCAAAAATTCATAGAATATTTTCTAGAAATCTATTTTCAAATAGTGATTCTATATAATAATGTTTTAATGGATTTCATGTTTAATTGTGTGTAATTATAAGTACTTTTTAGATACTTATATTTTTTTATTGACCTACATTTAGATAGAGACACTTTAGTTTAACTCTTAAGTCCTTTAGATACTTAGGTAGAATTTCTTGTGGCTAACATAGGTAACCAAGAGATGTCATGTTAAGGGGGAGTCAGTTCAAATGTTTTGAAATTATTGTTAAAATTTTCTTTGGAAGTTATTTTGAAAAAAAAACATTTGGAAGTTCACTCTTCGAAAAATGCCTTCGAAAAATATTTTGAAAAATACCTTTTGAAAAATGTCTTTGAAAACTCCTTAGTCTTTGAAAATATTTTGAAAAAGCTTTTGAAAATTATGTTATTCTTTTTATTTAGAAAATCCATAGGAACATTTGTGATTTGTGTATTGATAAGACCATTTACTATTTTCTCCCCCCCCCCCCCCCAAGAGAAACCATAAACCAAAATAGACGAGCTTGCCCCACCCATGAGTAAATATTTCGTAGTAGCCTCATTAGACCGTACATCTCTCTTGGTATATCCAGACAATAGGTAGGAACATAAACTAAAACATTCTGAAGCTACAATAATAGTTATTTAATCGTTAGCATCATATAAAAACATTCCTCCTAGAGTAGCTGTTAATACGAATAACATAAACTCCATAGGAAGATTTCCTTGTGGTCAACAAGAATTCCTAGAATTGTGTCAGGCTTAGGAGGAGTCCAAATTAAAAAAACTATCAAAATTTTCAAAATATTCTGAGAACTCCTTATCTTTAAAAATATTTTGAAAAAGCTTTTGAAAATTATTTCATTCTTTTCGTTTAGAAACTCTCTTGGATACATAGGAAAATTTTCCTTATAGATAACAAGGTTTCTTAGGATTGTGTCAAATTGAGGGGGAATCCAAAATAAGAGATCTATTATAACTTTCCAAAATTCTTTCAAGTTTGGTCTTCCAATATGACAGATAAATTGAAAGAATGTTTTAAAAAGATTCTCATAATATGTTATGCTAATCAATGTTTTTAAATAAAAAGTACTTAGCTTATTTTCTTAAAATATATAAAATGGTTTTTGAAAATAAGCCTTTATCTCAAAAAAAAGTTCTATGTATTTTCAAAAGTCACATTATTGGTGCTAGACTTATACTTGTTAATTATTAGTTTATTTTTGATGTGTATCAAAGGGGAAGAGAATCTTAAGTTAAACATATTGAGAACCTCCTAGATTTTGATCGAAATTCCTTTAGACAAGAACCTAACTTAAGATTATTGCCAAACATCAAAAAGGGAGAGATTGTTGGTGCAAGAAGCATAAGTCAAGAGAAATCAAACTCTAGAGTTTTGATGTTTGTTAATATACCAAAGTCTGGTCAGTTTAACCAAGGGTAATCCAAACAGGGTTTGATGTTTAGAAGAGAGAAGTCTAGTTGAGATCAGACGATTAGTAAAGAAGTCCTAGCCAAGGGTTGGGCATTGAAGTCCTAGTCAAGGATCGAGCAGTAAGACCTAGTCAAGGGTTGGATACTAAGTCCTGGTCGAGGATCGGGTATCGAAGTCCTGGTCGAGGATTGCACACCGAAGTCTTGGTCAAGAATCGGGCACTAAGACCTAGCCTAGGGTTGGGCACTATGTCTTGGTCGAGGATTGGGCAATGAAATTCTGGTGAGTGAATCTAGGTCCTAGTGAGTGAAGTTAGGTGGTGGAAGTTCCGGTGAGTGAAGCTGAGCAAGAAAATTCTAGTGAGTTAAACTAGGTCCTAATCAGTGAATCTCTGCAGTGAGATCCTAAGGAGTAAGCCTTAAGTGGTAAAGTCTTGGATATAGTCTAAGCATGAAGCCTAGTAGGTTGGGTAGACTTACAGGAGTGTGGCTTGATCCTAAGGGATTGACCCTTAGGTGGTAGAGACATGGAGGAGGGACCTTCAAGCAAAAGGTAAGCCTAGTAGGTCAGGTAGACTTACAAGATTAAGCCTTTGGTTGCATGTTTGTTGTTATATGGTTGTTTTACAAGAACCAAGAGCTGGAATCAAAACAAAGAGAAAAAAAAGTAAATGGGTCAACCAGACTAGATTCGGGTCAAATCAGACCCAAATCGGTCAGTAGACTAAGCCAACAATTCGATAGACCGACTGGGTCCAGATTAATGAATTGTCAGAAATGCTCACTTTGAAGATGATGTGGCAAATGATCTAGTTTATCTTTATGATTTGGATGAGAATAAAGATAAGCCAGATGATGTGGATAAAGATGAGGCGTTATCCAGATATGACTTCATTTAGATCAGAGTTGATCTAGATAAGGATTTGATCCAACTCTTCTATAAATGGAGATGAAGGCTCTACATTTAACACGATGAAATTTTTTATTCTACTCTTCATTTCCATGCTCAGAAAACAATGTTGCGAAGCTATACGACCAAGTAATCTCCAGGAGGGGTGAGCTACACTTAGGACTTCCTTATCGGTCTCCATCATTATTTGGTTTGCATATTATAAGTTATTTTTATTTCATAATCATTATTGTGCTTGTACTCAAAAGTGTAAGACAGGTTTTATCTAACTCTGAAAGCTTTCAGAAAGGAAACTACTAGTGGATGAGTGCTTCTCGTGATTAGACTTTAGATGTACTGACCTTCGGTGAATCCCGCATGCTGATTATCGTTTTGTTATTTTATATTCCGCTGCTATTAACACTCTTGATTAAAAGAAAAAATGAACGACGAACTAGAGAAAGAACGACGGTTGATATTCATGTAACGATCCGGAAAATTCTCTTAATATTTGCTTAAAATATTAAGCATGTCTAGATAATTTTCTGAGGAACTTAGAAATATTAATGCAAACCTTGGCCTAGAAAATCCATGTTTTCTCATTTAAATTGAGAAAAAGGGGCACTAATGGGCCTTATATGGGTTTTTTAGTACCATAATTTTTGGTGGATTTTAGGTGAAAATTAGTATAAATATAAAGGGATTTGAATGAGAAATATTAACATAATTATGGGGGAATTTTTAAGGGATTTTCGAAAATACTAGGGAAATAAAAAGAAAAATAAGTGGAAAAAAAATTGTGCAACTACCAAGGATTGAACTAATGGGCCTTATATGGGTTTTTTAGTACCATAATTTTTGGTGGATTTTAGGTGAAAATTAGTATAAATATAAAGGGATTTTAATGAGAAATATTAACATAATTATGGGGGAATTTTTAAGGGATTTTCGAAAATACTAGGGAAATAAAAAGAAAAATAAGTGGAAAAAAATTGTGCAACTACCAAGGATTGAACCTTGGACCTCTTATACAACCATGTATGCACTAACCAACTCACCTAGCAAGGTATTGTTAGGAGGGAATGAAGTGGATATTGGTTAAGGCATAGAAGAAGATGAAGGGTCATGGAGAGACTCTTCATTTACCTCCTTAATGGGCTATAAAGAGGGGGGGTTTTGGGAGTTATTTCTTCCTTCCATCACTTTGCAAATTCTTCCTCTTCCTCCCCTCATCCTAGCCGAACACCCAAGGAAGGGTTTCCCCTTGGAAAAGCTCCACAAGAGGTCTTATCTCCAAGATCTAGGTTCCTTCCAAGACAACAAGGGCAAGGAGGGATCAAGGGTCAAGAGCTCTACAAGTTTCTTCCCTTTTTAAGGTCTAAAAATCAAGAAACCTAAGGTAAGACTCCCTCACCTATGGTATAATAGTTCCTTATGATTTCCATAATTTTTAGCATGATATATTGGTTGGTTTTTGGATGTGATGTTAAAAGGGAAGAAAATCAAGAACCCTAGGTTTATGGGTTTCGGACACAAGGATTTTAAGGTCTATAATTATGCCAAAAATCTTTATAATGTTTTTTAATTCTCCCTTATGATGTTTATAGGTTAAGTATAATTTTTGGGAATTTTTGGAGTACCCTAGGATACCCTAGGGTTTCGGCCAACATCAAAGGATCAAAATCAAGAACCCTAGGTTTATGGGTTTCGGCCACAAGGATTTTAAGGTCTATAATTATGCCAAAAATATTTATAATGTTATTTAATGTTCCCTTATGATGTTTAGAGGTTAAGTATAATTTTTGAGAATTTTTGGAGTACCCTAGGACACTCTAGGGTTTCGGCCAACATGAAAGAACCAAACCAAGCACCCTAGAGACCCTATGGTTTCGGCCACTATGTATTAGGGTCCATGTGGATGTTAAAAATCTTGATAATATTGTTTAATGTATTTTTATGAATTTTAGAGGTTAAATATTATTTTTGAGAATTTTTGTGGTACGCTAGGATACCCTAGGGTTTCGGCCAACCACAAGACCCCATGGGTAGGGTTGGGTCTAAAACCCCAAGTGTATGTCTTATGTATTATCATGATATAAGAGGGATGGAGAGTGATTATGTGAAGCTTCCACATGGCCTAGAGATCCTATAGGTTTCGGCCAAGTACCCTAATAGGGTGGAATGTTAGGACTTATTTCAAGTAAGGGTCCCAATGGCCCTATGGTAAGGTATGGTTGGTGTTTAAACAATTGATTTGGGGATTTTAATGGAAATTTTTCCATGCCCCATGGCCTTGAAGTTTCGGCCAAGAGCAAGATTAGGGTTAAAGGATTAGGGTTGGCCTTAAGTATGGAATCAAATGTTTCCTATGGCCTAGTATGTATGTATGGGATGTTGGTTGGGGAAGTTATGTGAAGCTTCATGAACCTATGGTTCCTTGGGGCTTTCGGCCAAGGGCCCAACCTAGGGTTAGGGTTGGGTTAAACCTCCAAAGATGCTTAGTAAGATGGAAGAAGTTCTATGTTAACCAAACCCTTAGTTTGTATGTCATGAATTATATGTTAAGTCATAGATGTTTAGACATGTGCCATGATTTATGAATGATATGTATGTATGCCATGTCTTATGAATGATATGCCATGTTTTATGAATAATATGCATGTATGCCATGTCTTATGAATGATACGTATGTATGCCATGTTTTATGAATAAGATGTATGTATGTCATGTCTTATGAATGAGGTTAAAGTACATGTTTTAAGGCATAACGATGATGTTAAGTATGATGAATGAATGATGATGAATGACAAGTATGATGAATGAATGATGATGAATGACAAGTATGATGAATGAATGATGATGAATGAAAAAGCATGTGAAAGCATTTTATTTTATTTTATGAGCTTGTACCGGATCGAAGTATGGGTCCAAGGGATGGGCGCCTTAAGAACGCCCCGGTTTTGGACTACCGACTATGCTGTCCACGGTTCTGGCACTACCGAAGCTGTGCAACAGGGATGGGCACCTTAAGAATGCCTCGGTTCGGGGACTACCGACTATGCTGTCCTTACCCTAGTAGGTTGAGGCTAGCTACCTCGTATTTACTTAGGGATGCGCGCTTATGATGTATGTATGTGGTACAAGCCAGGGCCCAATGATATGATGATTATGTTTAAGTAATGAAAAGTATGTTTTTAAAGATTAAGCATCCTTATAATATATGCATTTGTCCATGCATCCATCCATGTTATGCATTATGTTATGAAAAGTATGTTTATGCAAAGAATATTTATGAAAAACATGTTTATGCTAAGTTAGAATGCCATGATTTTATTTATGTTTATGTTAATTATGATGCCATGATTTAATTATGTTTATGCTAAGTTAGAATGCCATGATTTTATTTATGTTCATGTTAATTATGATGCCATGATTTAATTATGTTTATGCTAGTTTAGGATGCCATGATTTTATTTATGTTTATGATAGTTTAGGATGCCATGATTTAATTATGTTTATGCTAGGATAGAATGCCATGATTTTATTTATGTTCATGATAGTTTAGGATGCCATGATTTAATTATGTTTATGCTAGGTTAGAATGCCATGATTTAATTATGTTTATGCTAGGTTAGAATGCTATGATTTTATTTATGTCCATGCTAAGTTATGATGCCATGATTTAATTGTGTTTATGCTAAGTTAGGATGCCATGATTTTATTTAGGTTCATGTTAGGAATGTTTATGAAGTTATGTTATTATGTTTATGACTATGCCAAGTATTATGCCATGCTATGAATGTTTGTGATGGTTATGTCTATGCCAAGTGTTATGCCAAGCCATGAATGTTTTATGTTTATGTATATGCTATGCTACGAAAAGGATTAAGTTATGTTCAAGTCAAGTCAAATGTATGCTAAGTGATCATAAAGACTTATGTGCTGAGTAAAGCACTAAGTATGTTAATGTTTAAGATGCTCAGGATTAAGTGATGAATGGTTTTAGTGAGTAGGAAAGAGTCTTACTAAGCCTGTGTGCTTATAGTCTTATTTTCCTTATACCGCAGATCATGCAAGGGGACCGTAAGGAAGCAGCAGGAGGGCAATAAAGTATGTGTGTGATAGTGACTTGGCCACGAGACCATATGCTTGCTCGTTTTATGATAGAACTTTACCTCTACTAGTATGTGCTTGAATGTGACTCTATGACATGATGCTATGTATGACATGATGCTAAGAATGACATGATGATAAGTATGACATGATGCTAAGCATGACATGACATGATGTTAGGTATAAAGTTAATATGCCAAGTTCCCATGTTATGATGTTAGGAAGGATAGTAAGTGCATGTAGGTGTAAGTTAAAAGTTTCCACTACATTATGATGTCTACATGCCCTAAGTATGTTAACGTAATGCCGCTTTATGAAAAGAAAAAAAAAAGGCGGGCATTACAATTCACCCCCCCCCCCCTATCGACCCACCCCCCATATGATCGTATGATTTATACTTTGTATTATTATTTAACTTTTTATAGTATGAATTATCCCCCCAAATAATATGAACTAATTGAGCTCATGGTGTTTTCTCTAGATTTTACACCTTACATGATTTAATTGTTAGAATGTATACTAAAAGCGTAGCATTTGTATGAACATCTACATTTTGGAATGAGAATCACATGATCATTGTTTGCATTTTATATTTAATAAATGTGTGCATATTGTCTGGTACTTTACATTGTAGATAACATGGTGTGTGGTGCCACACAGAAGATCATGTTATCAGTCCCTTGTAGAGTATAAGTAGTGGCTCACAACTGAGATGGTTTTGGACAAACCATTGGCATGGTTGTAGTGCAATTTGGTATTGGTCTATCTTGACCATAGAATTATACTAGTACACTTTGTGTGTATTAAGCAGGATCGATATAGAGGTGATTCAATTTATACTGACTATATAATTGAATCAGACCTCAGATATTATGGTGTACATGCTCTTAATCCCGATATAATAACGGGAACATGTACTTAATATCTATTTCTTTGATTTACCAATGGGTGAGATTTATTTATTAAATCAATAGACTCAATAAATTGGAAAATAATATTAATTACATGGTGTGTCATTGATTATAGAAGGATACCATGTTCTAATGCGTTTGGATGATGATGTCCCCTTGAGGAGCTCATAAAGTTCATCATGTAAAATCCTATAGTTGGACTTGGTCTGACATGATGATAAGGTTGAGTGGTACTCCTCATAGAGTTAGATATTAATTAATTAAATTGTCAGAAATTTAATTAATTAATGGGCATTCGAGATCTTAAACACAGGGAAAATTTGTACACATAATATGATGGAGCTAATATTTAATTATGGGGGTTGGTGAGGTAGTGCAATAATAATTCTTTAGTGGATTGGATTATCATTAATGGATTAGGCTTTGATCCATTAGGAGGCCAAGACCCAACTCCTCCTCATGGTCCCTATTGTAGCCTATATATACCTCATGAGTCATGAGACCAAGGCATACCAACACAAACCTAAAGCCTCTCTCTATTTTATTTTCCCTCATCCTCTCTCCTAGGGTTTAAGAGGCGCCGACAAGAAGGGAGAAGAAGGCTCTCACGAGTTGAGCTTGGAAAGGTGAAAACTACTTCTTCTTCACCTCATCTTCTTCTTCTCTTCTTTCTTAAGGTGCGCGGCAACAAGGAGGGAGTAGGCAGCAGCCGGCAATGCTTCAATTGGAGGTCACAGCTCCAACAACATAGGAAAGGAGGAGTAGGGCTTGCGGCTGGGTTTTGGCGTGTTGAAGAGGGTTGTTTCTCTTCTTCCTCATCTTCATCTTCTTCCTATTTTATTCCTTAAGGCCAACACAAGGTGATACATCTTCTTGGTGGTCGGCACAAGCAAAAGGAAGGAGAAGCTTTTCTCCTTGGTGGTCGGCGGCAACATCCTTGGAGATTAGGGTTTCGGCGCAAGTCAAAGAGGAGAAGAAGGTGGCCTTGGTGACTCCGTTTCTTGGAAGATCGTCGCCCACACGACGTCCTAGAAGAGGATAGGACATACGGTAGAAGACCATGATGTAATCAAGAGGTATAATTCTTGTTTCTTGTTCTTAGTTCATTGTATGTTAATTATTATCATGGACCCCGAAGATAAAAATAAGAACTGGCGATCTATTCATTGTCTATTCCGCTGCTAATTGACTAGACGAGTTAGATTGCTTAAACAATATGTTTGTTCAAGCGAGACTCAAGTCGATTAGTACGATGATGAAATAGTTGCTTGGGTAATTCATCTCCATCCAGATTAGTTTTAATTAATAAAATTTTAATCTGGGGACATGTATATCAGGAGTCCCATGCATAACTGAAAACAACAATTGGTATCGGAGCCAAGGTTTCCGATTTTGTGTGTTTTGGATTCAGTTACTTTTGTGCATTTATCATATATAATTTTATGTTGGATAATAGTAGGATGTACGTAGGCTAACTCTTTGGTTGTAGGCATATGATCCGACTATTATGACTTATGTGATTGTATGTGATTGTGTGTGCATGGTTGTAATATTTATTTGAATCCTCCGGGTTGACGAGGCTAATTAGTATTTAATTTTTGTAATTAAATACGACATTGTTTACCAGCTTATTTTAATTTACTTTAGATCTAGATTTGTTGTACACTCCTTCATGGAGTATAGGATCGATGGATGTAAATTAAAATAGTTTTTATCTTGGCTCGGAGCTCCTTCATGGCTTGCGCATGGTGTATGGAGGTGGAGACGCGGTGGCGACACGACGGGAGGCGTATTGAAGAACAAAAGGCCATAATAGTTGGAAATTTTAATTTTTCATATTTATTGCTTATTGTTTGATATGCATGTTGTGTGTGCTTGAAAATTCCTCAATTTTAAATTATTAAGTGGGAGAGGGAATCTTTGAGTCCCGTGGCCTCTATTACAAATTTGACATGTGATGCGAATAAACTTACGTGTTGTCTCTGAGTGCCTTCCTCCATATCGGATGAGTTTGTTTCGCGGATCACTAGGTCAAATATGGTTATAGGAAATTATTTAGGAGCATGTGATCTTCCCCATCGGAAGAGACATAATCCTAGATAATTTCTTTATTATCGTGTAATGGTGAACACTTAGATGCAAATAATAGTATCCTCCCTATCGGAGTCACTGCTATTATTTATATGGCCAAATATGACTATTAATTTTATTTGTCAAAAAGTAAGGTTGATAAGATAATAAAATTAATGGGTAAAACCTCCTCTTACAAATAATATTGTTTGAGGAATCAATATTATTTTGAAATCTAATGTTTTGATCATTGTGATTCTCAAGATTTTTCAAAATGGCTTTCAACCCACTTGCTGTTATTTTAAAGAAAAATAAACTTACTAGTCCCAATTACATTGATTGGAATTTGAACCTGGACATTGTCTTGACTGCTGAGGAGTACAAATTTGTACTCTTTGAGATCTATCCTGAAAAGCCTAGCGAGAATTCTAGTGAAGAGGAGAAGAAACGTTATAAGAAGTGGGTAAAAGCCGACGAGATGGTGCGGTGTTACATTTTGGCTTCTATATCAAATGTGCTGCAACATCAACATCAGACTTTTCCACAGCTTATGACATGATGTTCAATCTCAAGGAACTCTTCGGACATCAGAATCAGGCCGCTAGGCAAGAGGCAATGTGGAACTTGATGCTGACCACCATGATTGAGGGAACACCCGAGAGGGATCAAGTTCTCAAAATGATGGCTTATTTGAATGAGATGGAAGTCCTTGGAGCGGAGATCGATGGGGAAACCCAGGTTGATATCATTCTCCAGACACTACTTAGGAGTTTTGAGTAGTTTTGCCTGAACTATAATATGAACAAAAGGATATATTCATTGGTGAATCTTTTGACAGAACTCCAGGTGGCAGAGGGGTTTTTTTGTCAGAGTGTTCATGCTTTTGTTGCTGAAAAAGTGTCTACTTCTAGGCCAAAAGGCAAGAAGAAGAAGAAACAATGTTTAGCAAAGAATGTGGCAGGATCTCAGGGGCCTTAGGCTGGAGTGAAGAAGCCGACAGGCAAGTGCTTCACATGCAAGCAGACTAGACATTGGAAGGCGGACTGTCCCGGTCGAAAGGAGAAAAATCAAGGTATATCTTTTTGTTTAGTTGTTGAAACATGTTAAGCGGTGTTATCTACCGGTACCTGGTGTGTAGATACGAGAGCGACTGATCATGTCTGCAATTCTTTGCAGGGGTTCCAGGAAACCAAACGACTAGCTGAGGGAGAGATTACCGTCTACATGGGCATGCTACAGAGGTGGCGGCTATTGCAGTGGGAGACGTCTATTTATCTTTTGAGAAAAATAAATGTTTGGTTTTAAGAAATTGCCTTTATGTACCTTCATTTATATAGAATCATATTTCAGTTTCTAAATTATTTATGGGTATTCTATTTCTTTTAATTGTAACGCCCGTCTTTTTCCCACACCTTACGGTGTGGCGAGAGGGTGGCGTTACGCTAACATACATAGGCATATGAACATCATAATGTAGCGGAATAATTTTTTTTCTTTAAACTTATTACACATGCGTTTAACCATGCAACTAATA
>JAGFNQ010005415.1:0-87655 GCA_024364735.1 Boesenbergia rotunda | reverse complement strand
ATCCATACGTCACATAAAGCATAATCATATGAACATTTAACAGGACATGATTCTTAACATAGGACATAAGCATAAAACATACTTATCATAGCATAATTCTTAACATGAACATAAGAATAACATACTTATCATGGCATAATTCTTAACATGAACATAAGCATAAACATACTTATTATGGCATAATTCTTAACATGAACATAAGCAGTAAAAGACATTTGACATGGTATGGTTCTTAACATAAACATAAGCATCTTCTTAACATAATTCATAAGCATATTCTTAGCATAAATTATAAGCATATTCCTAGCATAAATCATAAGCATATCATAAGCATATTCTTAGCATAAATTATAAGCATATCATAAGCATATTCTTAACATAAATGCGTAACATGAATGGATGCATGAGTCAAATGCATATACATAAGGATGCTTATTTGAAAATCATACTTATAAATACTTAAACATTATCATAACATCATGGGGCCCTGGCTTGTACCACATACATACATCATGTGCACGCATCCCTAAGTAAATACAAGGTAGCTAATCTCGACCTACTAGGGTAAGGACAGCTTCATCGGTAGTCCCGAACCGTGGACAGCTTCATCGGTAGTCCCGAACCGTGGACAGCTTCATCGGTAGTTCAGAACCGTGGGCAGCTTCATCGATAGTCCAGAACCGTGGACAGCTTTATCGGTACTCCAGAACCGTGGACCTTACTTAGGTCCGGTACAAGCCCATTCATAAAATAAAATAATTTCACATGCTTCTTCATTCATAAAATATACATGCCATAATCATTCATTCTTAATGCTTAACATCATCATTATACCTCGAAGGCATGAACCTTATCTTCGATCATAATTTTCATTCCATATCATCAATATGCCTCGAAGGCATGAACTTTATCTTCATTCATCATTTTTCATTCATAAAACATGACATACATGCATAATTATATCCTATGATATGAGCATTATCCTAGTCCATAAAGCTTGCATGATCATGGTACATAAGATAAACATGCAGTTCATACATGGTACATTTCATCTAGTATGCATACTCATAGTATCCCTCGTAGATCATGCATGGGTAAGATACATATGAACATGATACATGCCCCTTAGGCTCATGGCATTCTACAGTACTTAGGTTCATGACATTTATTATAGAACATGCATAGACCTCATACTCATGTATCTATTATAGGCATTTAACATCCTACATGCATTATTCTATTTGACCTACCCCTACATCAATTACATATGTTCATGGTATATTGTCTAAAATATTCATGAGTAAAACATAACACATATCCTAAACATAGAAAGTCATGATACATAACACATAAAGCTAGGGTTTTGGTAACATAAAGATCCTTACATCATGCTTAACCATATACTTACATCATAGTAACCTATAAACAAATATCCTTGAGACCTTAACCCAATCCAAACCCTAGATCATAGTCTTGGTCGAAACCCTAAAGAACCATAAGTCCATGGAAAACTCACATAGGTCATAATTAACCTCCAATACAATACACACAATGCCATAGGAAACCATTTGAACCCTTGATTGAATTTGACCCTAAGTCCTAGCCCTATATCATGAATTGGCTGAAACCCTAGAAGGGTAATAAGTCCATAGGAAAATTCATATAAGTCACAATTATTACCCATTAATATCATAGAAACATACTAACCATGCTTGAAGGGTTAAATTTTAAACCTTGCCATGGTACATGGGTGGTGGCCGAAACCCTAAAGGGGTTCTAGGGTGCTACAAAATTTCCAAAATAAATCTTTTACGCTTAACTTATCATGAGTAAACATTAGGAAATATAAGAGGGGTTTTTAACATCATCATAGCCCCAAAACATGTTTGGCCGAAAATCATAGAAGCCTTAATCCTTTATTTTCTTAACATAAATCCCAAACAACATCTTAAATCTTGATAAGCAACATAAACTATTATACCACAGGTGAGGGAGTCTTACCCTTGGTGTTTTGGTTATAGACCCTAAATAGAGAAGAGGATGAAACCTTGTTGTCCCTGATCACCCCTAGCCTTGTAGCCTGTAGAACCTTGGATCTTCAAGAGAAAGTCCCCTTATGAAGCTTTTCCAAGGGAGAGGAGCCTTGGTGGGTTTCGGCTGGGAGAAGGAAGAAGAGGGAGAGAAAGAGTTTTGGTGGAAGAAGAGGACAATGACTTAAGTGTTAAGTTGTCTCTTCCCTTCCCCTCACTTTTATACTACATGAAAGGGGGCAAGTGAAGGGGCATGGTGCCTCTTATCTTGATGACTCTTCACTTTCCTAAGCCTTAACCAAAATCCTCTCCATTCACTAGTTGCACTCCCTTGCTAGGTGAATTGGTTAGTACATGCATGGTGATACATTAGGTCCAAGATTCAATCCTTGGTGCATGCACTTTATTTTAATTTTATTTTATTTTTCGGCAATGCCCCCCCCCCTAAGGCCTACCAATAGCCATGCTAATATTCCTAATTGAAGTCCATTTCTATTTATATTAAATTCTACCTAAGATCCACTAATAACCATGGTACAAGAAAAGCCCATGTAAGGCCTATTAGTACTTAGCTTCTTATTCCATATAGAAAATCATGGCTAATCATGCTAAGGTTCCTACTAGTATCTCAATGTTCCTCAAAAATTTATCTAGACATGATCAATATTTCAAAGAAAATATTGAGAAAATTTTTCGGGTCGTTACAATCCCCCATACCACGTGAAAGTTCGTTCTCGAACATAGAATAGCTCCAGGTACTTGCGTATCATCTCGTCCTCGCGTTCCCAGGTAGCTTCCTCGAACCTTTGACTTTGCCATAAGACCTTGACTAAGGGTACCTCCTTATTCCTTACCTTTTTGACTTCCCGATCCAAGATCTGGATAGGTCGGCTTTCAAAACTTAGGTCCTCCTGAACTAGTAATGTCTGTGGCTCGATCACCTGATCTGTATTTGGAATACATTTCTTAAGCATTGACACATGGAACACGTTATGGATAGCCGACATCTCTTGAGGCAGCTCCAGCTCATAAGCTACCCTGCCAACTCTTCTCAGGATCCGGTACGGTCCCACATAACGTGGACTTAGCTTCCCTTTCTTTCCAAATCTCATTACCCCTTTCATAGAAGCTACTTTGGGGAATACCAGATCCCCAATATCAAATTCCAGTGGCCTATGCTGGACATCTGCAATACTCTTCTGCCGACTCTGAGCAGCTTCTATCCGTCGTCGAATGTTCTGTATAGCTCGGGTGGTGTCGTCGATGAGATCCGTCGTGAACCCCATCTCCTTCTTTTCACCACCTTCATACCAACAGATCGGAGACCTACATCTCCTCCCGTACAAAGCTTCATAAGGTGTCATTCCGATAGTAGCTTGGTAGCTATTATTGTAAGCGAATTCCGCTAAACATAGATATCGGCAACAACTCCCTTTGAAATCCAGGGCACAAGCCCACAATATGTCCTCCAGTACTTGGTTTACTTGTTCAATTTGCCCGTCAGTCTGAGGGTGAAAAGCTATTCTGAAACGTAGTTTAGTACCGAGAGACTTCTAAACGCACTCCCAAAAATGTGAGGTAAATCGAGCATCCCTATCGGAGATGATGGTCTTGGGAACTCCATGAAGTCTGATTATCTCTTTAGCATATAATTAAGCTAGTTGTTCAATCGAATAAATCATCTTGATTGCTAGCTAGTGAGCAGACTTAGTCAACCTGTCCACAATTACCCATATTGCATCATATCCGTTTGTAGTCCTGGGAAGTCCTGAAATGAAATCCATAGAGATATCTTCCCATTTCTATTCCAGAATTGGAAGTGGCTGCAGAACTCCTCCGGGTCGTTGGTATTCTGCTTTCACTCGTTGGCAGGTCAAGCATGTGCTAACATGCTGAGCCACATCCCTCTTCATACCGGACCACAAGAATTTCTCCTTCAGGACTTGATACATCTTGGTGGATCCCGAATGCATCGAATAAGGGGTTCCGTGAGCTCCATTAATATTTCTCTCTGCAGCTCTGGATCATTAGGAATACATAGACGATCCCTAAAATATGTTACTCCCCTGTCGGCGATACGAAAACCATCGCCCTTCCCTTCCAAAATCTCATGCTTGATTTTCTGAAGACTCGGGTCACTATTTTGTTTTTCCAGTATGTCGCCGAATAGTGTCGGCGATATTGTCATGGTAGAAAGCCGTGCGGAAATGATCTCGAGTCCGTAATTCATAATTTCTCTTCCGAGTGGCAGGGGTAATATAGATAAGGACATCAAGGTGGCACTGGACTTCCGGCTGAGTGCATCGGCCACTTTGTTTGCCTTTCCTGGATGATAGAAGATCTCGTAGTCGTAGTCCTTCACCAACTCGAGCCATCGACGTTGTCTCATATTTAGGTCTTTCTGAGTGAAGAAATATCGCAGACTCTGGTGGTCTGTACAAATCCTGCACTGCGCTCCATACAGATAATGCCTCCATATCTTGTGAGCGAACACCACAGCGGCCAGTTCTAAATCGTGAGTGGGATAGTTCTGTTCATGTTCTTTGAGTTTCCTAGAGGCGTATGCAATGACTTTACCCCTTTGCATAAGTACAGCTCCGAGTCCTAATTTGGAGGCGTCACTATACATGTCGAAGCTTTGGCTACTTTCTGGAAGGGTAAGAATTTGAGCACTTGTAAGTCTCCTTTTTAGCTCCAAGAAACTCCTTTCGCAGCTTTCCGTTCATTCGTACTTTTTATCCTTCCGAGTGAGGGTCGTTAGAGGGGCTGCAATTCTCGCGAAGTCCTCCACAAATTTTCGATAATAGCCTGCCAACCCGAGAAAACTCCTGATCTCGCTGTTTTCGCTTCGGATCTTCTTTACTTATCTTAACCACTTTACTACAATATACTTATTCACCAACATTAATCCTCGTCATTATATATATATATATATATATATATATATGTATAATATATATATATATATATATGTATAATATATATATATATATATATATATTTGATTCTAATCTCCATTGCTTTATATTCTATAAAATTTCTTTAAAGTCTTCTCACTATAAGACTATATCTCTTTCTCGATGTTCTTACACTTTAAATTTATGTAGTCTTCTTGCTTTACTGTTAAACATTTTACCATCATTATGCTTATTATTTATATGGACATCTGAAGTAACTTTACCAATTATACATGTTACTCTGTCCTCTAGCCATGCTTCTCTTCATAAAATGAAAAGTATGACTAATATAAGTTGTTGTTATTCCTACCCGCATATCCAATTCTAAAGTATTTGGTTTCATCAAAATAAGGTAAAGTATCGTTCATATTACATATCCTAAATGTACTTTCTATCATAAGGTATCATTCATACTTGCATATTCTAGAACCATAAGGTATCATCCATACTTGCATATTCTCGAATCATAAAAGAAGATAAGATATGCATAGAGCTACTTACTTGGAAGCTGCAGGAAGAAGGCTTGATGTGTGTGTAGTGAGATGACAAACTGCTCTGATACCAACCTGTAACGCCCCCCTTTTTCCCACACCTTACGGTGTGGCGAGAGGGCGGCGTTACGCTAATATACATAGGCATATGAACATCTTAATGCAGCGGAATAATTTTTTTTCTTTAAACATATTACACATGCGTTTAACCATGCAACTAATACTTGAATCATGTATATATACCTTAACTATCATTCATGAACATGGTGACATTGTAACTTAGCATATTAACCGCATACGTAGCATCATGATCTAACCATTCCATAACTTATCCATAAGCATCATAAGTAGCAAGTAACTTATCCATTAGCATCATAAGAGTAAGTTATTCTTTAGGCATAACTATCATAGGTATAGCATAGAACCTAATGAGGCGTTTCAAAACACAAGACATGCAATCAGTATAAATAGAAGAATCCTTTGCCATGTCACTGCCACACACACGCTCTTGCCCCTCCTGCTGCTTCCCTTAGTACCCTCTTGCTTGATCTGCGGTATAAGAAAATAAGACTATAAGCGCACAGGCTTAGTAAGACCCTTTCCTACTCACTAAAATCCATACGTCACATAAAGCATAATCATATGAACATTTAACAGGACATGATTCTTAACATAGAACATAAGCATAAAACATACTTATCATGGCATAATTCTTAACATGAACATAAGCATAAACATACTTATCATGGCATAATTCTTAACATGAACATAAGCATAAACATACTTATCATGGCATAATTCTTAACATGAACATAAGCATAAAAAGGCATTTAACATGGTATGGTTCTTAACATAAACATAAGCATCTTCTTAACACAATTCATAAGCATATTCTTAGCATAAATCATAAGCATATTCTTAGCATAAATCATAAGCATATCATAAGCATATTCTTAATATAAATCAAAAGAATATTTTTAACATAAATGCATAACATGAATGGATGCATGAGTCAAATCCATATACATAAGGATGCTTATTTGAAAATCATACTTATAAATACTTAAACATAATCATAACATCATGGGGCCCTGGCTTGTACCACATACATACATCATGTGTGCGCATCCCTAAGTAAATACGAGGTAGCTAATCTCGACCTACTAGGGTAAGGACAGCTTCATCGGTAGTCCAGAACCGTGGACAGCTTCATCGGTAGTCCAGAACGTGGACAGCTTCATCGGTAGTCCAGAACCGTGGACCTTACTTAGGTCCGGTACAAGCCCATTCATAAAATAAAATAATTTCACATGCTTCTTCATTCATAAAACATACATGGCATAATCATTCATTCTTAATGCTTAACATCATCATTATGCCTTGAAGGCATGAACCTTATCTTCATTCATCATTTTCATTCCATATCATCATTATGCCTCGAAGGCATGAACTTTATCTTCATTCATCATTTTCATTCATAAAACATGACATACATACTTAATTATATCCTAAGATATGAGCATCATCCTAGTCCATAATGCTTGCATGATCATGGTACATAAGATAAACATGCATTTCATACATGGTACATTTAATCTAGTATGCATAATCATAGTATCCCTCATAGAGCATGCATGGGTAAGATACATATGAACATGATACATGCCCTTAGGTTCATGGCATTCTACAGTACATAGGTTGATGGCATTCATTATAGAACATGCATAGACCTTCATACACATGTATCTATTATAGGCATTTAACATCCTACATGCATTATTCTATTTAACCAACCCCTACATCAATTACATATGTTCATGGTATATGGTCTTAAATATTCATGAGTAAAACATAACACATAACCTAAACATACAAAGTCATGATACATAACACATAAAGCTAGGGTTTTGGTAACATAAAGATCCTTACATCATGCTTAACCATATACTTACATCATAGTAACCTATAAACAAATATCCTTGAGACCTTAACCCAATCCAATCCCTAGATCATGGTCTTGGCCGAAACCCTAAAGAACCATAAGTCCATGGAAAATCACATAGGTCATAATTAACCTCCAATACAATACATACAATGCCATAGGAAACCATTTGAACCTTGATTGGATTTAACCCTAAGTCCTAGCCCTATATCATGCATTGGCCGAAACCCTAGAAGGGTAATAAGTCCATAGGAAAATTCATATAAGTCACCATTAATACCCATTATATCATAGAAACATACTAACCATGCTTGAAGGGTAATTTTAAACCTAGCCATGGTACATGGTGGTGGCCGAAACCCTAAAGGGGTTTAGGGTGCTACAAAATTTCCAAATCATATTTACTCTTAACTTATCATGAGTAAACATTAGAAACATAGAGGGGTTTTTAACATCATCTAGCCCCAAAACATGCTTGGCCGAAAATCTTAGAAGCCTTAATCCTTATTTTTCTCAACATAAATCCCAACAAATCTTAAATCTTGATAAGCAACATAAACTATTATACCACAGGTGAGGGAGTCTTACCCTTGGTTTTTGTTATAACCCTAAATAGAGAAGAGATGAAGACCTTGTTGTCCCTTGATCACCCTAGCCCTTGTAGCCTTGTAGAAGCCTTGGATCTTCAAGAGAAGTCCCTTGTGAAGCTTTTCTAAGGGAGAGGAGCCTTGGTGGGTTTCGGCTAGGAGAAGGAAGAAGAGGGAGAGAAAGAGTTTTGTTGGAAGAAGAGGACAATGACTTAAGTGTTATGTTGTCTCTTTCCTACCCCTCTCTTTTATACTACATGAAAGGGGCATGTGAAGGGGCATGGTGCCTCTTCTCTTGATGGCTCTTCACTTCCCTAAGCCTTAACCAAAATCCTCTCCATTCCCTACTAGCACTCCCTTGCTAGGTGAATTAGTTAGTACATGCATGGTGATACATTAGGTCCAAGGTTCAATCATTGGTGCATGCACTTTATTTTTATTTTATTTTTATTTTTCGGCAATGCCCCCCCTAAGGCCTACCAATAGCCCTGCTAATATTCCTAATTGAAGCCCATTTCTATTTATATTAAATTCTACCTAAGATCCACTAATAACCATGGTACTAGAAAAGCCCATGGAAGACCCATTAGTACTTAGCCTCTTATTCCATATAGAAAATCATGGCTAATCATGCTAAGGTTCCTACTAGTATCTCTATGTTCCTCGAAAATTTATCTAGACATGATCAATATTTAAAAAAAATATTGAGAAAATTTTCCGGGTCGTTACAATCCCCCATACCTCGTGAAAGTTCGTCCTCGAACTTAGAATAGCTCCGGGTACTTGCGTCTCATCTCCTCCTCACGTTCCCAGGTAGCTTCCTCGAACCTTTGACATTGCTATAGGACCTTGACTAAGGGTACCTCCTTGTTCCTTAGCTTTTTGACTTCCCGATCCAAGATCTGGATAGGTCGCCTTTCAAAACATAGGTCCTCCTGAACTTGTACTATCTGTGGCTCGATCACCTGATCTGTATTTGGAATATATTTCTTAAGCATTGACACATGGAACACGTTATGGATAGCCGACATCTCTTGAGGCAGCTCCAGCTCATAAGCTACCCTGCCAACTCTTCTCAGGATCCGGTATGGTCCCACATAACGCTGACTTAGCTTCCCTTTCTTACCAAATCTCGTTACCCCTTTCATAGGAGCCACTTTGAGGAATACCAGATCCCCAATATCGAATTCCAGTGGCCTACGCCGGACATCTGCATAACTCTTCTGCCGGCTCTGAGCAGCTTCTATCCGTCGTCGAATGTTCTGTATAGCTCGGGTGGTGTCATCGATGAGATCCGTCATGAGCCCCATCTCCTTCTTTTCACCAACTTCATACCAACAGATCGGAGACCTACATCTCCTCCCGTACAAAGCTTCATAAGGTGTCATTCCGATAGTAGCTTGGTAGCTATTATTGTAAGCGAATTCCGGTAAACATAGATATCGGCACCAACTCCCTTTGAAATCCAGGGCACAAGCCCGCAACATGTCCTCTAGTACTTGGTTTACTCATTCAGTTTGCCCGTTAGACTGAGGGTGAAAAGCTGTACTGAAACATAGTTTAGTACCGAGACACTTCTGAACGCACTCCCAAAAATGTGAGGTAAATCGACCATCCCTATCGGAGATGGTGGTCTTGGGAACTCCATGAAGTCTGATTATCTCTTTAGCATATAATTGAGCTAGTTGTTCAATCGAATAAGTCATCTTGATTGCTAGGAAGTGAGCAGACTTAGTCAACCTGTCCACAATTACCCATATTGCATCATATCTGTTTGTAGTCCTAGAAAGTCCTGAAATGAAATCCATAGAGATATCTTTCCATTTCCATTCCGGAATTGGAAGTGGCTGCAGAACTCCTCTAGGTCGCTGGTGTTCTGCTTTCACTCGTTGGCAGGTCAGGCAAGTGCTAACATGCTGAGCCACATCTTTCTTCATACCGGACCACCGGAATTTCTCCTTCAGGTCTTGATACATCTTGGTGGATCCCGGATGCATCGAATAAGGGGTTCCGTGAGCTTCTGTTAATATTTCTCTCTGCAGTTCCGGAACATTAGGGATACATAGACGATCCCTAAATATGTTACTCCCCCGTCGGCGATACGAAAACCATCGCCCTTTCCTTCCAAAATCTGATGCTTGATTTTCTGAAGACTCGGGTCACTATTTTGTTTTTCCAGTATGTCGCCGAATAGTGTCGGTGATATTGTTATGGTAGAAAGCCGTCCGAAAATGATCTCGACTCTGTAATTCATAATTTCTCTTCCGAGTGGCCGGGGTAATATAGATAAGGACATCAAGGTGGCACTCGACTTCCGGCTGAGTGCATCAGCCACTTTGTTTGCCTTTCCTGGATGGTAGAAGATCTCGCAGTCGTAGTCCTTCACCAACTCGAGCCATCGATGTTGTCTCATATTTAGGTCGTTCTGAGTGAAGAAATATCGCAGACTCTGGTGGTCTGTATAAATCCTGCAATGCGCTCCATACAGATAATGCCTCCATATCTTGAGAGTGAACACCATAGCGGCCAGTTCTAAATCGTGAGTGGGATAGTTCTGTTCATGTTCTTTGAGTTGCCTAGAGGTGTAGGCAATGACTTTACCCCTTTGCATAAGTACAGCTCCGAGTCCTAGTTTGGAGGCGTCGCTATACATGTCGAAGCTTTGGTTACTTTCTGGAAGGGTAAGAATTGGAGCACTTGTAAGTCTCCTTTTTAGCTCCAAGAAACTCCTTTCGCAGCTTTCCATCCATTCGTACTTTTTATCCTTCCGAGTGAGGGTCATTAAAGGGGCTGCAATTCTCGCGAAGTCCTCCACAAATTTTCGATAATAGCCCGCCAACCTGAGAAAACTCCTTATTTCGCTGTTTTCGCTTCGGATCTTCATTACTTATCTTAACCACTTTACTACAATTTACTTATTCACCAACATTAATCCTCGTTATTATATATATATATATATATATATATATATTTGATTCTACTCACCATTGCTTTATATTCTATAAAATTTATTTAAAGTCTTCTCACTATAAGACTAAATCTCTTTCTCGATGTTCTTACACTTTAAAATTTATGTAGTCTTCTTGCTTTGCTGTTAAACATTTTACCATCATTATGCTTATTATTTATATGGACATCTGAAGTGACTTTACCATTTATACATGTTACTCTGTCCTCTAGCCATGCTCTCTTCATAAAAAGACAAGTATGACTAATATAAGTTTTTGTTATTCCAACCCGCATATCCAATTCTAAAGTATTTGGTTACATCAAAATAAGGTAAAGTATCGTTCATATTACATATCCTAAAAGTACTTTCTATCATAAGATATCATTCATACTTGCATATTCTAGAATCATAAGGTATCATCCATACTTGCATATTCTGGAATCATAAAAGAAGATAAGATATGCATAGAGGTACTTACTTGGAAGCTGCAGGAAAAAGGCTTGGTGTGTGTAGTGAGATGACAAACTGCTCTGATACCAACCTGTAACGCCCTCCTTTTTCCCACACCTTACGGTGTAGCGAGAGGGCAGCGTTACGCTAACATACATAGTTATATGAACATCTTAATGCAGCGGAATAATTTTTTTTCTTTAAACATAATACACATGCGTTTAACCACGCAACTAAAACTTGAATCATGTATATATACCTTAACTATCATTCATGAACATGGTGACATTGTTACGTAGCATCATGATCTAACCATTCCATAACTTATCCATAAGCATCATAAGTAGCAAGTAACTTATCCATTAGCATCATAAGAGTAAGTTATTCTTTAGGCATAACTATCATAGGTATAGCATAGAACCTAATGAGGCGTTTCAAAACACAAGACATGCAATCAGTATAAATAGAAGAATCCTTTGCCATGTCACTGCCACACACACGCTCTTGCCCGTCCTGCTGCTTCCCTTGCTACCCTCTTGCTTGATATGTGATATAAGAAAATAAGACTATAAGCGCACAGGCTTAGTAAGACCATTTCCTACTCACTAAAATCCATACGTCACATAAAGCATAATCATATGAACATTTAACAGGACATGATTCTTAACATAGAACATAAGCATAAAACATACTTATCATGGCATAATTCTTAACATGAACATAAGCATAAACATACTTATCATGGCATAATTCTTAACATGAACATAAGCATAAACATACTTATCATGGCATAATTCTTAACATGAACATAAGCAATAAAAGGCATTTGACATGGTATGGTTCTTAACATAAACATAAGCATATTCTTAACACAATTCATAAGCATATTCTTAGCATAAATCATAAGCATATCATAAGCATATTCTTAGCATAAATCATAAGCATATTCTTAGCATAAATCATAAGCATATTCTTAACATAAATGCATAATATAAATGGATGGATGAGTCAAATGCATATACATAAGGATGCTTATTTGAAAATCATACTTATAAATACTTAAACATTATCATAGCATCATGGGGCCCTGACTTGTACCACATACATAGATCATGTGCGCGCATCCCTAAGTAAATACGAGGTAGCTAATCTCGACCTACTAGGGTAAGGACAGCTTCATCGGTAGTCCCGAACCGTGGACAGCTTCATCGGTAGTCCAGAATCGTGGACAGCTTCATCGGTAGTCCAGAACCGTGGACAGCTTCATCGGTAGTCCAGAACCGTGGACCTTACTTAGGTCCGGTACAAGCCCATTCATAAAATAAAATAATTTTACATGCTTCTTCATTCATAAAACATACATGGTATAATCATTCATTCTTAATGCTTAACATCATCATTATGGCTTGAAGACATGAACCTTATCATCATTAATCATTTTCATTCCATGTCATCATTATGCCTCGAAGGCATGAACATTATCATCATTCATCATTTTCATTCATAAAACATGACATACATACAATATTATATCCTAAGATATGAGCATCATCCTAGTCCATAAAGCTTGCATGATCATGGTACATAAGATAAACATGCATTTCATACATGGTACATTTAATCTAGTATGCATAATCATAGAATCCCTCATAGAGCATGCATGGGTAAGATACATATGAACATGATACATGCCCCTTAGGTTCATGGCATTCTACAGTACTTAGGTTCATGACATTCATTATAGAACATGCATAGACCTTCATACACATGTATCTATTATAGGCATTTAACATCCTACATGCATTATTCTATTTAACCTACCCCTACATCAATTACATTTGTTCATGGTATATTGTCTAAAATATTCATGAGTAAAACATAACACATAACCTAAACATACAAAGTCATGATACATAACACATAAAGCTAGGGTTTTGGTAACATAAAGATCCTTACATCATGCTTAACCATATACTTACATCATAGTAACCTATAAACAAATATCCTTGAGACCTTAACCCAATCCAAACCCTAGATCATGGTCTTGGCCGAAACCCTAAAGAACCATAAGTCCATGGAAAACTCACATAGGTCATAATTAACCTCCAATACAATACACACAATGCCATGGGAAACTATTTGAACACTTGATTGGATTTAACCCTAAGTCCTAGCCCTATATCATGCATTGGCCGAAACCCTAGAAGGGTAATAAGTCCATAGGAAAATTCATATAAGTTACCATTAATACCCATTAATATCATAGAAACATACTAACAATGCTTGAAGGGTTAAATTTTAAACCTAGCCATGGTACATAGGTGGTGGCCGAAACCCTAAAGGGGTTCTAGGGTGCTACAAAATTTCCAAAATCATACTTTTATGCTTAACTTATCATGAGTAAATATTAGGAAACATAAGAGGGGTTTTTAACATCATCATAGCCCCAAAACATGCTTGGCCGAAAATCTTAGAAGCCTTAATCCTTTATTTTCTCAACATAAATCCCAAACAACATCTTAAATCATGATAATCAATATAAACTATTATTCCACAGGTGAGGGAGTCTTACCCTTGGTGTTTTGGTTATAGACCCTAAATAGAGAAGAGGATGAAGACCTTGTTGTCCCTTGATCACCCCTAGCCCTTGTAGCCTTGTAGGAAGCCTTGGATCTTCAAGAGAATGTCCCCTTGTGAAGCTTTTCCAAGGGAGACGAGCCTTGGTGGGTTTCGGCTAAGAGAAGGAAGAAGAGGGAGAGAAAGAGTTTTGGTGGAAGAAAAGGACAATGACTTAAGTGTTAAGTTGTCTCTTCTCTTCCCCTCTCTTTTATACTACATGAAAGGGGGCAAGTGAAGGGGCATGGTGCCTCTTCTCTTGATAACTCTTCACTTCCCTAAGCCTTAACCAAAATCCTCTCCATTCCCTACTAGCACTCCCTTGCTAGGTCAATTGGTTAGTACATGCATGGTGATACATTAGGTCCAAGGTTCAATCCTTGTTCCATGCACTTTATTTTTTTTTTTATTTTTTTATTTTTCGGAAATGCCCCCCCCCCTAAGGCCTACCAATAGCCATGCTAATATTCCTAATTGAAGCCCATTTCTATTTATATTAAATTCTACCTATGATCCACTAATAACTATGGTACTAGAAAAGCCCATGGAAGGCCCATTAGTACTTAGCTTCTTATTCCATATAGAAAATCATTGCTAATCATGCTAGGGTTCCTACTAGTATCTCTATGTTCATCGAAAATTTATCTAGACATGATCAATATTTTAAAGAAAATATTGAGAAAATTTTCTGGGTCGTTACAATGAACCAGATCCCTGGACCTATGACGAGGCCCTCCATGACAAGGATGCAGATTCTTGGCAAAGGGCAATGAACTCCGAGATAGAATCGATGGATTCAAACCATGTCTGGGAGCTAGTAGAACCATCCAATGGTGTAAAAGTCATTGGATGCAAGTGGATCTACAAGAGAAAGAGAGGATCAGACGGGAAGGTTGAGACCTTCAAAGCAAGGCTTGTTGCGAATGGGAACACTCCGAAGAGGGTATCGATTATGAGGAGACCTTTTCACTGGTAGCCATGCTTAAGTCGATCTGGATTCTCTTATCTATTGCGACTCATATGGATTATGAGGTATGACAGATGGATGTCAAGATAGCTTTCCTTAACGGAAGTCTTGAGGAGACCATCTACATGCAGCAACCAGAAGGGTTCATTGCAAAGGGCAAAGAGCATCTAGTGTGCAAGCTTAATCGATCCATCTATGGATTGAAGCAAGCTTCAAGGTCTTGGAACATCCGCTTTGATGAAGTAATCTAGTCATATGGATTTACTCAAAGCCTGGATGAGTCATGTGTATACAAAAGATGTGATGGAAATGTAGTGGTTTTTCTTGTACTATACATAGATGACATTTTGTTAATTGGCAACAATATCAAAGTGTTATCAGATGTAAGGGTCTGGCTATCAAAGCAGTTTGATATGAAGGACTTAGGAGAAGCAGGACACATCCTTGAGATCAAGGTTATAAGGGATCGCCAGAAAAGGATGTTGTGTCTATCCCAAGCTTCATATGTTGACACTGTCTTGTCTCGTTTTAGCATGCAAAACTCTAAGAAGGGTTTCCTACCCTTTAGGCATGGAGTTCCTCTATCCAAGGAGATGTGTTTGAAAATATCAAAGGAGATAGAGGAAATGAAGGCAGTTCCTTATGCTTCGGCAGTAGGAAGCCTCATATATGCTATGTTGTGCACGAGACCTGATATCTGTTTTGCCATGGGCATGGTTAGCAGATATCAGAGTAACCCTAGACAAGGTCATTGGACAGTGGTAAAGCTGAATTGAAATACCTGAGATGGACTAGGGATTATATGCTGGTTTACCGGGTAGACCAATTAGTCTCTATGGGTTACACGGACTCAGATTTTCAGTCAGATAGGGACAAGAGTAAGTCTACCTCAGGGTTTGTGTTTACTTTAGGAGGTGGAGCCATTATCTGGAGGAGTGTCAAGCAGAAGTACGTGGCGGACTCCACCATGGATGCTGAATATGTGGCAGCCTTGGAGGCGTCCAAAGAAGATGTATGGCTCAGAAACTTCATCATGGACTTGGATGTGATTCCTGGTTTGCCCAGATCTATCACAATTTTTTGTGATAAACGTGGTGCAGTTGCAAATTCGAAAGAACCACGAGCCCATAAGGCGAGTAAACACAGAGCGCAAGTACCACCTGATACGAGAAATCGTAAAGCGTGGAGAACTAGCTGTCGCCAAGATTGCATCAGAGGATAACCTGGCAGATCCTTTCACTAAGACTCTTCCATCTAGAGATTTTGCATGTGGAGGATATGGGAGTCAGATGTATCGCAGTGGGAGAACAACAGTGTCTTTAAGTATAAGTGGGAGATTGTAAGATGTCTATACAGAAAGACATGACTTTTATTATATGAACATCTTTATTATGAAAAGAGAATCACGACTACACTAGGTGTTTGTTTATAATAATGCATACACAAAGTCCAATTGCTTTGCATTGTAGATAACATGGTGTGTGGTGTCACACGGAAGATCATGTTATCAATTCCTTACTTAGCATAAATAGAGGCCCACAACCGAGATGGAATTGGACAATCCATCGGGATGGTTGTAGTGTAGTTAGGTATAGTTGGTCTTGACCATAGAACTACACTAGTGTGCTATTAGTACATTAAGCAGGACCAAACCCCGAGGTTATTCGATTTGTACTGACTAGATAATTAGATAGGACCTCAGTTTATATTATGGAGGACGATATCTTAATCCTGAAATAATATCGGGCATATATTATTAATTATTATTTCTTTAATTTATCAATGGGCGAGATCTATTCTATTAGATCGATAGACCCGGTAAGTTGGGAGATAATATTAATAAAATGATGTGCCAATGATTATTGACGGAATCCGTGTCCTGGTGAGTCAGGATGATGATGCCCCCTTGATGAGCTCAAAAGGTTCATCGTGCTATACCCTGCAGGTGGATTTGATCCGACACGTTGATAAGGTTGAGTGGTAGTAATCAAGGATCCAGAAGTTAATTTATTTAAATTGTCAGTAATTTAATTATGTGGCATACGATATCTTAAACACAGGGGGATGGACGACTCATGATATGTGGAGCTCATATGAAAATATGGGGGTTGGTGAGGAAGTTCAATTAAGATCCATTAGTGGAATAGATCTTAATTAATGGATCGGGTTTATATCCATTAGTGGGCCAAGAACCAACTTCTCCTCTTGGTCCCTACCTTAGCCTTATAAATACCCTATGAGATCAAGAAACCAAAGGCTAATCAATCCAATTGGAAAACCCTTGGCCTCTCTCTCTCTTTTCTCCCGCTCAACTTCTCTCCTAGGGCGCCGGCGCAAACCGAAGAAGAGAAGTTCTCTTCTCTTCTTCTTCTTGGCTGCTTCTCTCTTGGTGTGGGCTACTGAGGAAGGGAGATGGTCTCCCTCTCGGTTGGTGGCCGGAGCACGCGGGATAGAGAGAAGAAAGGTGTCGGCGGCGTGGAGAAGAGGTGCAAGGTCGCCGACGGTGAGGGAGAGGTTTAGAGTGATTGGCAGCGGGTTTGGGAAGAGGAAAACCCTTCTTCTTCCTTCCTATTAGTCTTCCTTAGACTCCTCGGCCTCTGTTGGATGTAGTGCAGGTGGCCGACGGGCTTGGCTGGCTGGCGGCGCACGCGGGTAAGAGGAAGGAGGTGGCGGCGCAAACCCTAGAGGCTAGGGTTTGCGGCTAGGGTAAGGAAGTCTGGATTTTGGAGCTCTTGGTGATCTCGGATCGTGGTAGATCGTCGCCCACACGACGTCCGCGAAGGGAGGGACATAAGGTAGAAGACCGCGAGGTGATCGAAAAGGTATAACTTTCCCTTTGCTCCTTTATATTTCCTTATGTCGATTTTGTGCCATGGTCATATGCCTCATCATTTTATGTTTGATAGTTTATTATTTTGATTCCAAATCTTAATGAATAAATTGTTAGCTGGACCCCGACCATAAACACAAAAGTCAACGATCAACTTGTCGCCTTTTCTGCGGTCGAATGGTTGAACAAATTATAAGGCTAGTTTTGGTAATTGACTATGTTGTAATTTGGATCGTTCGATACGCCACGAGACGGTCGATGGGAGATGAGTCTCCACTCGGATTAATTTTTAATCGGTAGACATGGAGAGGTCTCTTGGATCGACAAGGTATTCGCTTAGGAAACCCGCCAAGCTATACCCTACACAATCGACCCGAGTTTGATCGGGTAGATCATGAGTTTTGATATGTGTGTCAATATGATTAAGTTAGGATTTCATATTGATCTAATATGTGTATTTGAGTATACAGGTGTGCAGGATACATATAGACTTAGTTGGACGTCTTCGAGGCGGGTGAAGGATGGCATGGGTAGACGAGCCATGGGCTTGCATGCATCTGAGGAAACGTGGACAAACCAGGGACGATGAGATGAAGGAAGCGAACTTCGAGGCATATGCGAAGGATGACATGGGGAGATGAGCCGCGGGATTGCATGCATCCGAACGACGAGAGCCAAAGTCGAAGAAGACTTAAAGGCAACAGGTCGAGGCTGCTGGAGCAAGAAAGATGAGCCGAGGGAAGTAGACATTGAGGCATATGCGAAGAATGACATAAGGAGATGAGCCGCGGGCTTGCATGCATCCAAGGGACGATAGCCAAAG
Organism: Boesenbergia rotunda; assembly: GCA_024364735.1. NCBI lineage: Eukaryota > Viridiplantae > Streptophyta > Magnoliopsida > Zingiberales > Zingiberaceae > Boesenbergia > Boesenbergia rotunda. The sequence goes on along the minus strand of JAGFNQ010005415.1, from coordinate 69,012 downwards.
TCGAAGAGGGCTTGAAGGCAACAGGTCGAGGCTGCTGAATGAAAAATCAACTGAGTCATGAGGATTCGAGTGCTGAGAGAACTGTACTCGATAAGGGAAATCCTAGGGATCGAGTGCTGATAGAATTGTACTCCCGGAAGGAAAACCTTAGGTGGCAGTCGACTGATGCATGATCAGTCGACTAAGGTAGAGTACAAAGAGATCAGTCAACTGATGCTTGGATCAATCGACTGATGTAGTCGACTAGCGCAGTCGACTGGTGTCGACCAGAATTTGAAGCGTCAGGTTGTGACATTAAAATTCGCGAGGACCAGTCGACTGGTGTATCACCAGTCGACTGGTAACGCTCAGAATAGTATCAAGCACTATTTAATATGGCTCATTTTTTGCTGTTCTTTCTTGGCGAAACAAGCTTGGCCAAAGCCTGTTAGTAGCCTACATGTGCTCAGACATTGTCAAAGGATTGTGGCGAGGTTTCTCCACCCACAAGGAGCGACAAGAGCTAGCCGGAGGTGTTTCGGGGAGTCATCCACCGAAAGATCGGGATCGTCCACCTTACGGATAGCCGTGGAGTAGGAGGTTCATCTCCGAACCACGTAAATTTGATGTGTTACCATTGTTTTAGTTTATATTTGAGATTTCCGCATGCGCTTGCTAACCCTTGTAGGAAGAAAATCGAGAAAGTAGCTAGAATGTGTCCCAAGGTCCCAACATGACCTTGTCCTTCTATCCTCGATATCTAGATTTACCAATGAGGCATAGAATGTGTCATCTTCGATCAATCTTTGTGTTTCTTGATCCCCAAGTAAATTCACTCCAACAAATTAGCTCAATATCTCATGTTGACTCATTTGAGCATGGTCATCCATTTTAGCAGTCTTACTGAATCAAGGGGCCCACAGATATCACTCCCATCATATGGGAGGGATAGATCCCATCTACATCACTCACATCCCTCTGCATAATTCATTATATACCCAGTGATTACCATTATAGTCCACCCTGTTACGGATGATGTTTGATGATACCAAAGTACATAACTCCTTATGTAGGGAACCGTAATGACTTCAGGTGTAAGGACTATTCATACTAATAGTCACTTGAGAAAGTTTATGACACTCGTATGACAATCTATGAAACTTTCTCATTGTGGGTCAATTTAGTACACATTCTCTAATGTATACCGATATGTCAACTTGATATCACATATCCATGACTTGTGAGCTCAAGCCATTGATCGACCTACATGCTAATCTCCATGCATTAATATCGTCCTTGAATATTAATGCTTGACTAGGAATGGTTTAGTGTAGTGTTCTCTATAATATCTCACTATCGATTCTACCAATCGATATGATGTAGATAAGAGCCTACTACCTAAGGACATTATTATACTTAGTTATTTGGCATAAGTATAAAGTAAGTATAATAACCAAAAATGCCTTTATTAATGACAGAATATGATACAAAAAGTCCCTAGTCAATCATTACATAATTGGCTCTAGGGCTCCTACATACAATTACAATCACACTGTCACAATCACATACAATCACATAGCCAAAATAGTTGGATCTTATGCCTGCAACCAAAGATTTAACCTACGTACATCCTACTATTATCCAGCATAAAATTATATATGAAAAATACATGAAAGTAACCGAATCCAAAACACACAAAACCAGAAACCATGGCTCTAATACCAATTGTTTGTTGGTTTCCCATTCGGATCAAGAATCCTCTCCATGCCCCCGGATTAAAATTTTCTATTAATTAGAAACAATCCGGATGGAGAGAACCTTTCCGAATAACATTTTTTATCATCATACTATTCGATTGAGTGATCGCTTGAACAAACTTGTTGTTCAAGCAATCTAACTCCTTTTGTTGAATAGCCGTGGAATAGATCACGATTGGATCACCGATTCTTGTCTTTATCTTCAGGGTCCATGATATACAAATACAATAACTAAACAAGAACAAGAAAACAAGTTATACCTCTTGTTTTACCTCTTGATCATTTACTGTATTCCTATCCTCTTCTTGGACGTTGTGTGGGCGACGATCTTCCAAGAAACGAAGCCACCAAAGACCACCTTCTTCTTCCTTGTGCTGGCGCCAACCACCAAAATAGGAAGAGCTCCTTCTTACTTACTTGCGCCGACCACCAAAGAAGGAAGAATTCCTTCTTGCACCGACCCTATGGAGAGAAAGGAGGAAGAAGAAGAAGATGAAAGAACATCTCTTCTTCACCAACCCTAGCTGACCACTCCTCTATCCCCTCTTCATGCTTGCAGCGCCAACCAAAAGAAGAAGAAGTATTCTTCTTGGTTCAAGGATGTGCCGAATTCTCTCCCACCCTAGTTGATGCCGCACACCCCTTAGAGAAGAGGAGAAGAAGGGAAGAGGTGAAGAATGAAGATCTCTCCTCCTTCTTCCAATCCTCACCGTGAGCCCTTCTTGCCTTCTTGCGTGCGCCGCCCAACCCTAGGAGAGAGAAGATGAGAGGGGGAGAAAGGAGAGGCTTAGGTCTAATTGTTATGGTCTTGGGCTCATGACTCATGAGGTATATATATGATACAATAGGGACCATGAGGATGAGTTGGTTTTGGTCTCCTAACGGATCCTAAACCCGACCCGTTAATAATAATCCGCTCCACTAATGGGTTATTATTGAACTATCGCACCAACCCCATAAATAAATATGGGCTCCACCATATTATGTGTACATAATCTCCTCGTAATTAAGATATCGCATGTCCATTAATTATTAATTTACTGACAATTTAATTAATTAATATCTAACTCCATGAGTAGTACCACTCAACCTTATCATCATGTCGGACCAAGTCCACCTGCAGAATTTACATGATGAACTTTATGAGCCCCTCAAGGGGACATCATCATCCTAACGCATTTGGACACAGTTTCCTTCTATAATCAACAATATACCATGTAAATAATATTATTTTCCAATTTACTGGGCCTATTGATTTAACGAATAAATCTCGCCCATTAGTAAATCAATAAAATAGATATTAAGTACATGTGCCCATTATTATATCGAGATTAAGAGCATGTATATCATAATATCTGAGGTATAATTCGATTATATAGTCATTATAAATCTAATCACCTCTGATCGGTCCTGCTCAATCCTCGCAAAGTGTACTAGTGTAATTCTATAGTCAAGATAGACTAATACCAAATTACATTACAACCATTCCAATGGTTTGTCCAAATCCATCTCAGTTGTGAGCCACTACTTATACTTTACAAGGGACTGATAACATGATCTTCTATGTGGCACCATACACCATTTTATCTATAATGTAAAGTATTAGATAATTGCACACATATATCAAATATAAAATGCAAATAATGACCATGTGATTTTTATTCCAAAATTAGATGTTCATATAAAAGCTAGACTTTTAGTATACATCCTAACAGAATATCCATTGAAGGATGATGTTACAAGAAGGATGCTGATGACACATGATGGCCGAAGGATGTGTTGGGTTCTCCCGACACCAAAACATAAAAATGCAGCGGAAACAAGAACCCTAGAGTGATCCATGCGAAAGAAAACTCGTACAATGTTCATCTATCTAATAGATCTATCTACAGTGTATACCTTTGGAGCGTGCCCTTTGCTTATCCCGCTCGTCCAAGATGCGTTGAATCTCTTGCACGTTCAAATGTTCGTGCCTCTATTCTTATCCACACGGACACAATCTCTCAACTTCGGGAGAACTACTTTAATTGTGCTAGCAACTTGAGGTAGCTCACAGAACGCCAAGAACCCTACAATAGGGTTTCGGCCAAAAGAGGAAGATGAGGGAGGGAAGAAGAAAGGGAAGAAGATCTCATCCAAAATCACAAGGCCCTCTTTTATACTCATCCCATGAATATGAAGAAGTTTGTGTCTCTTTGGCTTCCTTCATTAATACCAATAAAGAGCACATCTTTTCATGTGGCTCTTTATCTTTTCCCATGCAAGAAAAGAATCTTTTCTTTTCCCTTCATTAAACACTTTAATGAATTTCCCTTGTAATCCCGACCGGGCCTCTCGGGCTTCCGACCAGGTCTCCCGACCAAGTCTGCCGAGCAAGTCGCTGAGCTCCCGACCCAGTCCACCGAGTGCCGAGCCCCCGACCCCAGTCTGCTGAGCTCATAGCCCAGTCTGGCGAGTGTCGAGCTCCCGACTCAGTCTGCCGAGCTCCCAGCCCAATCTGCCGACTGCCGAGCTCCTGACCTAGTCTACCGACCTCCTTGCTCAGTCTGACGAGTGTCGAGCTCCCAACTAAGTCTGCCAAGCTTCCAGCTCAGTCTGCCGAATGTCGAGCTCCCGACCCGCGCTCCCGAGTTCCCAACTCGAGCTCCCGAACTGACTTCCCGAGTTCCTAACTCAGGCTCAGATCTCCCGAGTTCCAGACTCGGGCTCCTGAAGTATCATGTCTTTAGTGTGTGACCCAATAGGTTCTCGCGACGTTGGTAATGTGCCTTAACGTTTTAGACACACAAGAAATGAGCGGCATCTAGCAATGCATCATTACTACCCAAGAAACAAGAAAAGTCGAGATCCGACTAAACCTCCGTGACTAGTATAATGTATGACCTTGTCCTTCTATCCTTGATATTCAGATTGACCAATGAGGCATAGACCGTGCCATCCTCAATCAATCTTGTGTTTCTTGATCCCCGAGTAGACTCACTCAAACAAATGAGCTCAATATCTCATATTCACTCATTTGAGCATGACCATATGTTTTAGTAGTCCTACTACATCAAGGGGCCCACAGATATCACTCCCGTCATATGGAAGGGATAGATCCCATCTACATCACTCACATCCCTCCGCATAATTCATTACATACCCAGTGATCGCCATTATAGTCCACCCTGTTACGGGTGACATTTGACGATACCAAAGTACATAACTCCTTATGTAGGGAACCGTAGTGACTTCAGGTCTAAGGACTATTTATACTAATAGTCATATGAGAAAGTTTATGACAATCATATGCCAATCTATGAAACTTTCTCATGGCGAGTCAATTCAGTACTCATTCTCCAATGTATACCCATGTATCAACTTGATATCACATATCTATGACTTGTGAGCTCAAGTCATCAGTTAACCTACATGCTAGTCTCCATGCATCAATATTGTCCTTGAATATTTATACTTGATTAGGAATGGTTTAGAGTAGTGTTCTCTACATCATCTCATTATCGATTCAATAAATCGATATAATGTAGATAAGAACCTACTACCCAAGGACATTATTATACTTATTTATTTGGCACAAATACAAAGTAAGTATAATAACCATGTCTTAATTAATGATAGAATATGCAAGAAATTGTCCCTAGTCAATCATAACATAATTGGCTCTAGGGCTCCTACTAACAGGATGCACTTGGAGAAGATGTTATCCCTAGGTTGACCATCGATTTTTTCATTGGCTTGAGAAAATCATAGTATATGGGTTATAACCATGTCACGTTTTACTGCTTATATGTTGATATATGCAATATCTGTATGTGATGCATGAAAAAAATATAAATATTTATCTTAATTAAGTCAACTCGATATGCCTACCAAAGTTTGGTACTTATAAACTACCTCGATCATTTTTTTGTTGAGTTTGCCAAAGTCAAGCGACACATTTTATCTTGATAGAGTGCGAGAGGATAATTGTGATGTGCTACTATCAAGCTTTGAGTGAGACTTAACTAAGTCGCCTCAATTGGATTGAGAAACTTAGAGGCATATCCCAAAAGTTAAAAAAATTGGGTAAGAGAACAATTATACTAAGTCTTGGGCGATTAGCTAAAGCTAACTCAAGATGATGTGAATGCGATCCGTCCTTGAGAAGGGCAAGCTCAACTGAGCTAATTTCCTAGACTGGTATAGAATCCTGAGGATCGTCCTCAAGCAAGAACGAAAACTGTACATCCTAGAACAACCTCTTCCAAAACCACACATCACTACCGTCACTCGTGCCGAAAAAGATGCTTACAAGAAGCATCAGGATGATGTACCTAATGTATCATGCCTCATGCTTGCCACCATGAACTCTGAGCTACAGAAACAACATGAGAACATGGATGCACAGGATATGGTTGATCACTTAAAACTATTAGGATGTATACTAAAAACGTTGCTTTTGGTTAAAATACATTTACATTTTAAAAGAGAATCACAAAATCACACGGTGCATATTTATATTAGTATATGAATAAAATGTCTCATACTTTGCATTATAAATAAAATGATGCGTGGTGACGCACAGAAGATCATGTTATCAGTTCCTTGCAGAAATATAAGAATGATGCTCACAACCGAGATGGAATTGGACAAACCATTGGGATGGTTGTAGTGAAATTAGTTGTGGTTTGTCTTAACCATAGAATTACACTAGTGTGCTTTATGTGTATTAAGTAGGACCAAAAGAGAGGTCATCCAATTTTGTACTGACTTCATAAATTAGATTGGACCTCGGTTTATATTATGGAGTACGATCTCTTAATCCGGAAATAATAACGGGCACATGTAATTAATTATTATTTCTTTGACTTACCAATGAGCGAGATTTATTCTGTTAAATCGATAGACTCTGTAAATTTGGAAATAATATTAATTATATGGTGTGCCATTGATTATTGATGGAATCCGTGTCGTGGTGAGTCTGGATAATGATGTCCCCATAATGAGCTCAAAAGGATCGTCATGTTAAATCTTTCAAGTGGACTATGGTCCGACATGATGAAAAGGTTGAGTGGTACTAATCAAGGATGAAGAGGATAATTAATTAAATTGTCAGTAATTTAAATTAATTATCGGGTATTCGATATCTTAAACACGGAGAGATGGACGACTCATAATAGGGGGAGCCCATATGAAAATATGGGGGCTGGTGAGGAAGTTCAATGGGATCGTTTAGTGGAATGGATCTCCATTAATGGATCGGGTTTGGATCTATTAGCGGGCTAAGAACCAATTCCTCCTCATGGTCCCTACCTTAGCCCTATAAATACCCCATGGGAGTCATGTTACAAGGCTAATATTTAATCCATAATTAATTGAGAATTAATTGAGATTAAAACCCTAAACCACTCCCTCTCTCTCTCCTAGGCGTCGGCGGGTGGAAGGAGAAACCCATCTCCTTCCCTTCTTCTTCTTGCTCTTCTCATTGCCAGCGATCACTAGAGAAAGGAAGGTCCTTCATCTTCCTTTTGTGGAGCGCAGACGGTGAACGGAATCAAGAAGTGGCGGCGTGAGGAGGAAGTCGGCGCCGGCGGTGGAGGTGAAGAAAGGTCTCGACTTTCTTCACTTGGTCCTCTTTTTCCGCTTCTTCATTCGATGCTGGGCTCTATGAGCAAGGAGGAAGCTCTTCCTTCCTTGCTGCACACGAAAGAGAAGGAGGAAGGGAGGTGGTCGGCCGGTGGGGGGAGCTCTCCCTTTTGGTGTTTGTCGCCGGAAAAGGGAGAAGTTGGAGGAGCTCTTTTTTCTTGCAGGATTGCTATCGTGAGATAGGAAGAAGAAGATGAGTTTGGCTCGGGGGAAGGTCAAGGAGAGAAGCTCTTCTTCCTCAACTTAATCTCCTCTTCCTGGAAGGGTCGCCGGCGGGAGCTAAACCCTAATCCTAGGGTTTGGTGTTGGCGCAAAGGAGGGAAGAAGGGAAAGGATTAATTGGTCATCTTGGTGACTCCACGTCTTGGTAGCCCGTCGCCCACACGACGTCCAAGAGCGGAGGGTCATACGGTAGAAGACTGCGAGGTAAAATGCGAGGTATACCTCTCCCTAGCTCCTCTTGTTTTCTTGTTATTTTCATGCTTGTGTTCATTATTACATGTGTCTTGATTAATTGTCGTCGTTTAATTACGTGTTAATTAATATTGATAATTACTTATGTCATGGACCCCGATAATAAACACAAGAATCGACAATCCATTTGTCGTCTTTTCACGATCTTTTGATTTGGAAAGTTACAATGCCTTAACTTTGGTTTTGGCTATGTTGTGACTTGAATCAATTGACACGACGATGAGATGGTCGTTTGGGAGACGGGTCTCTATTCGGATTAAATTTTTAATCCGTAGGCATAGAAAGGTCTCTCATATTTGACCCCGTGGTTGCATAGGAAACCCCCCGAGCCATACCTTGGGTATTGCTACCTCGGTGGTTACAACCATCAATTGGTATCAGAGCGAGGTTTCCGGTTTTGTGTGTTTTGGATTCGGCTATTTTTTTGCACATTAACATGTACTTTATTTTTGCTTGATAATAATTGGATGTGCGTAGGGTAACTTTTTGTTGTAGACACTAGATTCCAACTATAATGGCATTAATGGTTATTGTATGTGATTGATTGTGTGTTGGTGGTTACAACCATCAATTGGTATCAGAGCGAGGTTTCCGGTTTTGTGTGTTTTGGATTCGGCTATTTTTTTGCACATTAACATGTACTTTATTTTTGCTTGATAATAATTGGATGTGCGTAGGGTAACTTTTTGTTGTAGACACTAGATTCCAACTATAATGGCATTAATGGTTATTGTATGTGATTGATTGTGTGTTGTGTAATTAATTGAATCCTCGGGGTTGGCGAGGCTAAATTATGTATTTAATTTGTTTAATTTAATATGACACATGTTTAGCCGAGTTTTTATTTACTTTTGATCTAGATTACATGTACACTCCTTTATGGAGTATAGGATCAATGGATGTCAATAAGTAGCTAATCATCTTGGCTCGGAGATCCCTTCATGGAGGCTTGCGCATGGATAGGGAAGAGTGGACGAGGTGATGACACGACTGGAGGCGCATTGGAGACCAAGGCCATAATAGTTGGAAAAATCTAGGATTTTTCCATGTTTATTATATTGGTTTATGTGCTTGTCGTGTGTGTAATGTGAAAATCCTAAACGTAAATAACTATGTGGGAGAGGGACCCTAAGGGTCCCGTGGCCTCCATTACAATCTGATAAGTGATGCGAACAAGTATGCGCGTCGGCTCTGAGAGCCTTCCTCCCCATCGGATGGGCTTGTTCTGCAGATCACTAGGTCAAAAAAGATTATAGAAAATTATTGAAGAGTGTATGTACTTCTCCATCGGAAGACACATAATCGGAAATAATTTTCTTAGTGTCGTGTAATGGTAACACTTATATACAAATAATAGTATCCTCCCCATCGGAGTCACTGCTATTATTTATAGGGTCGAAGAGGACCAACTATTAATTTTACTTGTCAGAAAGTTAGGATGACAAGATAGTAAAATTAATGGGTAAAACCTCCTCTCACAAATGTAGAATTCGTATACGTCCAGATCATCGTGGCATGCGAAAATTCTTAGTGTTTTGAGGTGTTGGTTGATTTTGAAAATTTATTCTATTGAGGAGTCAATTTATTTTCAAAAACTAAAGTGTGTGATTGTTGTGATTCTCAGGTATTTTAAAATGAATCTAGACCCACTTGACCTAGTTCAAAGAGAAAACCAAATAAATGACCCTAATGATAATATGGATTGGGAATTAAATCTGAACTTTGTCTCAATTGCCGAGAAACCCAAATGTGATCTTGTCGAGTTCTGTGGCGAAAAACCTAGCGAGATTAATGATGAAGAGGAGTTTGAATATTTAGGAAATGGTTAGAAACAGACGAGACGACTGAGTGCCATCAAAATCAGGCTTCTTCCATTACCAGTGATAAAACATCCAAACTCGATGAACTCTTCAGGCATCATATGTTGGATCGATTCGGTACACTAGAGGGGGGTGAATAGCGATTATTCGAACTCTTCTCCCTACGTTGTTAGTTGCGGAAGCGGAAATACAATAAAATAATAAACTAACAAAAAGAACAATGCTAACAAACTAGATTTACTTGGTATCCACCCCTAAGGGTGACTAATCCAAAAATCTGTTGGTGGATCACTGATGTTGCCCAACACCAGTGTTACGATGAGCACTCAAATTTAGAAATTTATAAAGCTGAAAACCCTTGCTAACAAAGTAGAAATGTAGAATAGGGGCCTCAGGTTGTATTTTTCCAGGACTAGTCATGAGTGTTTGAATCGAGCTTAAAAGATATTTGTCGTTAAATGATTTGGGTTTTCAAGATAAAACATGGGGATTTTGTTTTGTAAGTAAGATTGAAGTAAAATTTGCAATGAAATTGACTTAACTAGTAGAGCTAAACTAGTTCTTGCAAGAATTGAACTTAACACTAAGAAAATTGAACAAAGCAATTTGAAATCACAAGATTTGAATATGAAACTAATATCTATTGCAGGGATAAAACTAAAATTGCATCTAATTACTGAAATGAAGAGTTGAAACTATACTAACTTCGAAAACAGAGTATGTGGTGCAGAAACTTAACTGATCGATCGGCTGACCGATCAGATACAAGCCTGATCGGACTGGAGTCCGATCAGGTGCTACCTGGATCGGTTGCAACGATCGATCAGTAGCTGATTGCAGACTGATACAGAATTGAAACAATGCAGTAAACGAATTCAAATCGAAACTATACAGCAGAATGGAATTTCAATACAAAAACTATCTTGTTGTCACCCAAGATCTTGTTAGAAACCCTCTAGCTTGCCAAATCACCCAGATCTGAGCTCTCCTTGTGTGATTTTGCTGAATCAAGTCGAAGTTGTCTTTTCATCCAAGCCTCCTCTTGATCGATGAATCGATTGAAGTTTGATGGTCAAAACCTTCCAATGGTCTTCAGAAAACTCTTCTGAATTCGTTGGCAGCTCCGATCGGTGAAGTCAAGCATCCAAGAGGCGATCGAACGGAATATAGTTCCCCTTGGCGAAACCCTCTCCGCAGAGCTTTTCAACGACGAGAATCCATCAAAATCCTCACAGGGAGTTGATCTCAATGGCTTGGGAACTTGAATTGAAGCTCCAACTGCTGTGGTCGCGCGATCGGAAGAAGAATCGGAGAAGAAAATCGCAAGAACAGTAAAGGAAGTGGCGAAGACGACGAAGCGCGGAGGGACTTCTGTTTTAATCAATTGACTTTGAATTTGGACGGCTGTGATTTATCCGATCCCATCTAATGGTCGGATCAAGTTAGATCGAACCCAAACTTCCCAGATCTTGATCAAGGGCTCTGATCTACTACTCCTTAGCTCGGATCGCTCAGATCTGAAGCGGATGTCTCAGATCTTCTTTTCTTTAGCTTGGACGGTCTAGATCTTCTGTTGCTCGATCCAACGGCTGAATTAACTCTGATCTGGCCCACACTTTCAGATTTTGATCCATGAACTTGATTAAGTCTATCTTGAGCTTGGATCGACCAGAAGTTGGAGGATGGCTTAGATCTAACCGTTCTCTTGAATGGACGACCCATATTAACCCGATGCTTAATCCATTTGATCTGGTTCCAATTCTGACCCAAGTTTGACCCAATATGATCCAGGTCCATGATCATTTGGAACCTACAAAATGATATTAAATTTAAGTGCCAAAACATATTAAATATAGAAAGAATTGAATCTTAAGCAAAATGGATGTAACGCCCGCCCCTTTACCGTTAAGGTGGCGCGTTAACTTTTTCCTTCTTAACTTATATTATTACATATGATTCACAACATTGCAGCGGAAATAAAACATAAACATAATCATATGCAAAGGGAGAAGGAGTGTAAATATAAATCATGTAGCATCTAATAGCATCCATACTTAAATAAACTCCAAAAGAACTAGCAAGTATCATGCATAAAGTAGCAACATATGTCTTATTAGAAATAAGAACTAAGTCTATAGATGGCACTAAAGTGGATCGATCAGCCAAGTCACCACCACACACATTAGCCCTTCCTGCAGCTGCCCATTCCTCAGAAATTTCTATGTTGCTCTGCAACATAAGCAAACAAACTATAAGTATAAAACATAGTAAGCTTTTTCCTACTCACTAAATCCATACGTCACATGCATTTGAGAGACATATAACATCTTATGCATAGCATTAAAAATACATAAGGCATATAAACATATGAAGGCATATAAACATAGAACATATGCATTGTAAAAACATTTAGGATGCTCTTTAGAAAACATAGTAAATAATACTTTAAAATCATATACATCATCTTCATTGGGGTCCCTGGCTTTGTACCCATTCTTTCTTTTACACGCATACCCCTATGTAGGATGCGAGGTAGCTAATCCCGACCTACAAGGGTCTACATTCTAGGCTTATTATCTTTCAGCCTAGGGACAGCTTCGGTAGTCCAGAACCGTGGATCTTTTTCAAGACCCGGTACAAGCCATTCTTTAAAGTAAAATACATAATGCATTCTTTTCTTTTCTTTCTTTCTTTCATATAGAACATGCATTCCTTTCTTTCTTTCTTTCTTTCATATTGCATGTACTATAGACATTCAATCATTCATAATCATAAGCATACTTTCATATATAGAACATGCATTCTTTCTTTCTTTCATATTGAATGTACTATAGGCATTCAATCATTCATAAACATAGGCATACTTTCATGGCATAATCATTAGCATAAATAGCAAGACATGGAAGGACCTTTCTTTTAACACATGTAAGTGAAGCAACCATCATGTTAGTTTCATCAATACATCATACTTATAACATGCTTGTCTTAATTAAGGCAATATGTTAGTTTAATCTTTCTTTTCTCATCTAAATACATGCTGGCCGAAACTTCATAGCAAGGATATCATAGCATAAGAGTCATATAATCATGGAAATAAAAATATACATTACATAAGAGGTCATTTACAAATACACTGGTAGTCTAGACTTCACTAAACACTAGTTTAGGTGCATGAATTGTACTTGAACTTATTCTTAGCCTTTATTCTAGTAATTGGACAAAATTCACAGTATGTATAACATGGTATAAAAGTTCATATAACATATAAACAAAAACATATTTTACCATTAAGGTCATATACAAGCATAAAGGTAGTCTAGGCTTCATTAAACACTAGTTTAGGGGCATGCTTTGTACTCGAACCTATTCTTAACCCCTATTCTTGTAATTTGTTGAAACTCACAGTACGGATTTCATAGCATAATCATTCACCTAACATGGGAATAAAAGCATATTTTTCATAAGAATTCATTCACAAGTGCAAAAGTAGTTTGTACTTCACCAAACACTAGTCTAGGTGTATGATCTAGAGTTCTACTTGGATTATCATGCATATGGGTACATGTAACATTTTTTTAAACATCAATACATAGAATGAAGCATGAGTTTAGGCTCAAACAACTTAGATAAGGTACTGACCCTAAGGTATAAATTATTTCCATCATGAAATAAAACACCCAATCACATGCATATCACTTGATTTAACCATAACTTCATGAAGGTCTATAAAAATCTGTTTTAAGGCATAATTTAAGGTCCTTTGGCCAAATGTTATAGCGGTCCCTTAGCATAGATTCCACAAAATTTCGTGGCCTAAAACATTTATATAGCAAGGAAACAATCATTAGAATAATAGCCTACTTCATTCATCAACATTTATCCATTTCATGACTTGGCCGAATTCTTCCAAGTCCTTTACATCATGGAGGGCATTCAAACACCATGTATCCATCATATATTCATTACAAAAAGGTAGTAACAATTTCATGAACTCTTCCTTTAAGTTTTTGGACATAGAAAAGGGGGTACCCCTTTATGGCCAAAACTTCCCTCAAGGATTTCTTCCATTTTCTTTCACCCAACATCACAAGCAACATAAAAATCATAAAAAACACATAAAAAGCCATTATGTTGTAGGTGAGGGAATCTTACCACTTGTGCTTATGTTCCCAAAAGATCTCCAAATTTTGGAGAAGAAAAGACCTCTTAAACTTGGTGTTTCCTCTTGTTCTTCTCCTTTTCTTCTTCCGGTTTGTGGGGCTCGGTTTTGGGCTGCAAGGGGATCTAGGATTTCGGTGAGGATGAGGAGAAAGGAGAAGAGTTTGGTGGAGAGAAAGGGGAAAGGTTTCTTGGTCAAAAATGCCTAGGCATTTCCTCCTCTTAATGACCTTTTATGGTGAGTAAAGAGGCAAGCACCTCTTTAATGGTGTCTCTTCAATTTTCTTGTGTCTCTTCATCTTCTTTCTCACTTATCTACAATTTCCCATCCTCTTCTAATAGCACTCCCTTGCTAGGTGAATTGGTTAGTGCATGCATGGTAGTATAATAGGTCCAAGGTTCAATCCTTGGTGCATGCACTTTATTTTTTTTATTTTTTTATTATTTCAAAAATTCCCTTAAAACTCCCCCATAATCATGCCAATATTCCTCATTAAAACCCATTTATATTTATATTAAATTTTACCTAAAATCTACCAATAATCATGGTACTAAAAAGCCCATATAAGGCCCATTAGTACTTAGTTTCTCAATTTAAATGAGAAAAACCATGGATTTCTAGGCTAAGGTTGGTACTAATATCTCTAGGTCCTCGGAAAATTATCTAAACATGATCAATATTTTAAAGAAAATATTAAGAAAATTTTTCGGGTTGTTACAATGGAGGTAATTCATGAAACCTTATATAAATGCAAACTTAAGCATATAATATTGGATCAAAACATGGATTTTAGGGCGTAGTCTAATCAACAAAATTAATGTTATCAACTCCCCCACACTTATTCTTGGGCGTCCGCACAAGCTACTACGAAACTAAGATGCATCCTCCCTAGATTATTCTCAATCATTGTAAGAAACAATTGAAAAGAAATTTTCTAGGGTTGTAAATTTTCAAAAATCTAAGCTCAATAGACTAGTATCTTGTCCTTAAATCAACAATTAGCATACTTCCCCTTTCATCACTCATAGAGATGAATTCAACTCACAAAACCTTCCAAAGGGATTTTTAGTGGCTCTCTTCCTAAGTTCTACATTTCAATGAAAGTGGAGCTCACTCAAACACAACATGTTTCTTGAACTACCATACGCTTGCTTATTATCTACTCTCCACCATCATTCTTTCCTTGAATCCACATCTACAAAAGTTTATTAGAACATATAAAAGAAGTATGAAATGAATAGAATGAAAAAGGAGTTCCATGAATTCTGATACCAAAAACTCATGACAAAGAAAATAGAGGAATATGATATGATAAGGAAAGAACTATGTTAAAGAAATATAGCAATGAAGAAATATGGAAAAGTAAAGAAAAATATAAGCTTGGATACTCAAAATTATTTCTAAATGCTCATTACCCTCTAATATAATTCTCTTAATGGTTGTCGAGCCAAGGAAAGTGAGTCTGAGCTGAATTAGAGGAGGTTCAACACTGAATTCTGCATTCTGTAATGTGCCAGCTCCACTTATCGATCCATAGACTGATTAGACATTGACTGATCGGTCTGGTGATCGGACTGGTCCTCCCTGATCGGACTAGTGACCGATCAGGGGCTGATCAGTAGCCAAACTCCAGATTCTGCAACTATCTTTTGCCTGAATTTTTCCTTTCTTCCAATCATCACTATATCTGAACCCATCTAGCTTCTTATTCTCGACTTCACATTCAAAAATCTATCCATCTTTTTGAACCTTCATAATTCCCTTTGTCTTTTCTTACTTTTCTTTTCTTTTGTTTTCTCTTTTTTTTTCAATTTTCTATTTTTTTTCCAGCTGCTTATTGTGTTTCTCTTTTTTTTCCTGCAGCTTCACTACATCCCACGACCAAATCCTACTCGCTCATCTCCACTTCAGTCATGGCAACAATTTGAACTTTTGAAAACAATTTCACTTGCCAATTCCATGTCTAAATGGAGACTTTTAGTAGGCTTGAAAAGCTTCACTAAAAACTAAGCTTTATGAGCTCCCATTCCTTTCAAAATTAGCTTCATAGAGTTGAAACACCAAACAACATCCATAAATCAGATTGCTCCAAAAGTTAACTCAACTTTTCAATACTCACAACTCATCTTTGATACATCACCTATCAAATTGGCACACTTCTTTATTTCCTTTTCTTCTTTTTCTATTTTCGCATTGTGTTTCTCATGCTCTTCCATTCCTTTAATCCCATCAAAACATTCGGAATCCACAAAAAATCTACTTTAAAATTCATAAAAACATATTGCTATCACAACATAAGCTTCAAAATACATCACTTCTCACCAAAATCATTTAAAAACATTAGCCACCTCCCCCACACTTAAACCTTTGTCCATCTCGGGCAAAATAACATCAAGAAAAATCCCAAGTAACCAAGTATATTAAGAAATATGGATATAAGCAGAAAAATAGGGGAAGGAAAAAGAATAAGGCATGAATCAACAAGATATGTTGCAACAATTATATGAAAAAGTGAAGACAAAGTGATTAACCTTTATAAATGTAGTCCAATCATAGAAATATGGTTTTGAAAGAACCTAAGCAAGTTCTAGAGTACAATTACATGTGCGTATCTCAACAATAAGGCTAGGTCCTCACTAGGTAAAAAGAATTCATCTCAAGTCATCACTCTAGAGTCCATAACCAAGTAGTACTCAAGCAACCAAGAATTTTCATCCATTGACTCAAATCATAAGTTTTTACAACCAAATTTAATTTGCTTTCAAATGACCCTAAAATGATATAGAGAAAACCTAGGGGGATACATTTATTCCTAGTCATGCAAAAATAAAGTGCCAAAAGGGTAAAATGATGTCTACAATCACTTTTTATTCATCCTACACTACCTAAACATTTATTATCAAAAACTCATTGGAAAAAGAATTTAACTACTTGAAAACAATCAAATGATATTTACAACAATGTAAAATGCAAGAAAAAAAACTCCCCTTTAGGTTGGGTAGATAGCATCTTTAATGTCCACTCCATCCACCTCTAGCTCCTTTAGTTCTTCAAAATACTTCTTGAGCCGATGGTCATTTACTTTCCACATTAAACCATTAGCCTCATCTTTAATTTCAACAACACCATAGGGAAAAATATTAGTTACAATAAATGGACCTTCCCACCTTGACCTCAACTTACCCTTAATCAACGTGAGCCTTGATTTGTACAATAAGACCTTGTCACCAATTTGAACTTCTTTTCTCACTATGTGTTTGTCATGGAAGTTCTTGGTCTTTTCCTTGTAGATCCTTGAATTTTCAAATGCTTCTAGTCTAATCTCCTCGAGCACTTGAAGTTGAAGTTTTCTCTCTTCTCCCACCTTGGTAGCATCATAGTTACAAGCCTTCACTGTCCAATATGCTTTGTGCTCTATCTCCACGGGTAGATGACAAGCTTTACCATAGGCTAATCGGTAGGGAGACATGCTAATTGGTGTCTTGAACACTGTTCTATAGGCCCAAAGTGTATCATCTAGCCTCTTGCTCCAATATTTTCTATTGGGCCCAACGGTCTTTTCCAAAATTGCTTTGATTTCTCTATTGGAAATTTTGGCTTGGCCATTTGTTTGGGGATGGTAGGAAGTAGAAACCTTGTGTACAACCCCATATTTGCTATGTAGGGCCTTCATGTGTTTGTTGCAAAAGTGAGATCCTTGGTCACTTATTATAGCCCTGGGAATTCCAAACCTGCAAAATATATGTGACCTGACAAAACTAACAACAACAGAAGAGTCATCAGTCTTGGAGGCAATGGCCTCCACCCATTTAGAAACATAGTCTACAGCAAGTAAAATGTACAAATAACCACAGGATGCAGGAAAAGGTCCCATAAAATCAATTCCCTAAACATCAAAAATCTCACAAAATAACATAGTCTGTAGGGGCATCTCATTCCTAGCTCCAATGTTCCCAGTTCGCTGACATTTATCACAATTTTTATAAAACACATATGAATCATGAAATAAGGTGGGCCAGTACAAGCCACATTCTAACACTTTCCTAGCTGTTCTTTGTGGTCCAAAGTGTCCTCCACATGCTGATGAATGGCAAAAAACAAGGACTAAATGAAATTCATGGTTAGGTATGCATCTCCTTATTATTTGATCATTACAAAACTTCCATAAATACGGGTCATCCCACACATAGAATTTTGCATCACTTTTGAGTTTATCTTTTTGAGCTTTAGAAAAGTGTGTATGAAAAACATGTGCTGCTAACAAGTTAACAAGGTCTGCATACCAAGGTGACTCACCATGTACTGCAAGAAGATGCTCATCTCTGAAATCATCGTCAATGGTGGTAGGAGATCCATCTCCTTCAATCCTGCTCAGGTGATCTACAACCAAGTTTTCTTTGCCACTTCTATCTCTGATTTCCAAGTCAAACTTCTGGAGTAGAAGCATACATCTAATTAGCCTAGGCGTAGCAACTGGTTTCTTCAATAGGTACTTTAAAGCTGCATGATCAGAAAAAAATAATGACATGTGAGCACAATAAATAAGATCTAAAACGGTCTAAAGCAAAAACTATGGCAAGAAGCTCCTTCTCAGTGGTGGTGTAATTAGCTTGGGCGACATCTAGGGTCTTGGAGGCTTAGCATATGACATGAGATGCTCCATCCACCCTCTGTGCTAGAACAGCTCCTACTGCAAAGTTAGATGCATCACACATTAATTCAAATGGCAAATTCCAGTCAGGTGATTTAATAATAGGAGATGAGGTAAGAGCTTCCCTGAGTCTGCGAAAAGCTTCTTTGCACTTATCATCAAAACAAAATTCAACATCTTTTTGCAAAAGTCTTGTCAAGGGCCGAGCAATATCGCTAAAGTCTCTAATAAACCTACGGAAGAAACTTGCATGTCCAAGAAAAACATGAACATCCCGTACGCATACGGGGTAAGATAAAGAAGAAATAACACTGATTTTTGCAGGATCTACCTCTATACCTCTCCTAGAGACTATGTGACCTAATACAATTCCATGCTCGACCATGAATTGACATTTTTCAAAATTGAGCACAAGGTTAGTCGCAATGTAACGGTGTAAAACCCTAGACAAGTTATCTAAACATGAATCAAATAAAGTGCTAAAAACTGAAAAGTCATCCATAAAAATTTCCATACAATGCTCTAACAACTCACCAAATATACTTACCATGCATCGCTGAAACGTTCCTGGAGCATTGCAGAGTCCAAATGGCATCCATCGGTAGGCAAAAGTGTTGGTGCAGACGACACCCAAGTCGAACCTGTGTTTTGATAAATGGCAAAAGGTTCAAAAGTTAAGTCTTATTTGTTATCTAACATGCTCCTTGAGTGTGCAGATTGAAGTCCTAGCAAAGGAATGCGAGGCACCTAGTGAAGGAATGCTAGGCACTGAAACCCTATGTCCTGGCGAAGGACAGCTGGGCACCTAGCGAAGGGCTGCTAGGATACGAAGACCTAGCGAAGGACTGCTAGGCACCAGGCGAAGGACAGCCTGGGATCCAAGACCTAGCGAAGGACTGCTAGGCACCTGGCGAAGGACTGCCAGGATCCGAAGACCTGGCGAAGGACTGGTAGGCACCGGCCGAAGGACAACCTGGTATCCAAGACCTAGCAAAGGACCGCTAGGCAAAAGTCCAACCAGAGGAGCCGGTTGACAACAAGTAAATTCTCCTGAGAGTAGTAGGTGAGGATGCGTTCCCCGTCGAGGGAACAGTAGGTGTCAGTTTGACCTAAGGCTCCATTTTGGAGCCCAAAGTCAGAACCAAGACAACTAAGGCTGTATAAAACTAATAATTGATTGCTCTATGTTGTTTTGGACTAACCTTGAATGCAGGACCGAATGAATGAGTGTCTGCAGCTCAGAACGCCTCAAAGGAGAGAGGCAGCAGCTGAGCAGGGCACCCCCAGTGTCCCGGGCGCCCCCAAGGTCAAGGCAAAACAAGATGAGCAAAAGTTCGCTTCAGAAGCTTGCTGGGTGGGGCGCCCCCGTGCTCCCGGGCGCCCCCAGTACCCAGGGCGCCCCGGGTTCAAGCCAACGAAGAGGATAAACTTCATCCAGCCGAGAAGCCCGCTGAAAGGGTCAACCAGGGCGCCCCCACAGTCAACCCTCAGCCCTATTCGAGTGGGATAAGGTCTGACCGAGAGTTGCTCGGATCGGGTGACACGTGGGGGGGGGGGGGGGGGGGCGCCCCCAACGTTCAGGGCACCTCGGGAGGCTATAAAAAGTCCCTCGACCCCAAGGCTTCAATCAATCAATTCTTCCAACGCATTCACACTCTTCTACTCCCGCGCTCTGCTCCGGAAATCTCCCGACTCGAGATACAAGCGCCGACGACGTCCCTCTGCTCCGAAAATACAATCTACGGCGGACGTCGGTAACGAAGAGCTGCTTTTAAGTTTACTGTACTATTCTTGTAATACATTTTGTAAACTATTTTTGCGCACATATAGAATTACTCGCAGTAAAAGGTCAACGACCATAGGCCTTGGAGTAAGAGCCGACCGCGACTCCGAACCAAGTAAAATCATGGTGTTCGCATGTGTTTTACTTTAATTATTTCCGTTGCTAATTCTCTTTTACAAATCCGAACATTTTACGATATTCACCCCCCCTCTATAGTTCTTCTCGATCCAACAAGTGGTATCAGAGCGGGGATGCTCAAATTTGGTGCAACCATCAGTTTGAGATTTTTTCGGATTTTCGTCAAATTATTTTGTTTTTTTTCATCGAATTTTTTATCGTTAATCGAGACCGATGCAACACCCCTCGATATTTAATTTTCTTTATCCTGCACTACTAATCCAAGACCAAGTCTTGGGACAAAGTTTTTCTTTCTCTTCTCTCTTTTTCAGATAAAATCCTTAATGGCCATGCAAGAAGGATTCAGCACAGCCAGACCTCCACTTTTCAGTGGAGAAGACTTTTCCTACTGGAAAAGTCGAATGGAGGTCCACCTGAAAACTCAGGTCGACATGTGGATAATCATCTAGTCTGGACTGGAGATTCCAAAGAACGCTGAAGGAGTACCACAGCCATACACTGAGTGGGATACCGCTCTAAAAAGAAGAATTGATGCTGATGCGAAAGCAACCCAGACCCTCCAATGCGGTCTAACAAAAGAGGAGCTGAACCGGGTGGGTCCATTCAACAGTGCCAAGGAGCTGTGGGGCAAGCTGATCGAACTACATGAGGGAACCTCCGATACCCGAATCAGCAAAAGGGACCTGCTGCTAAATAAGCTATACACCATCGAGATGAATGAAGGCGAATCAGCAGCTCAGCTCCATGCCAGAATTTAGGAGCTGATGAACGGTCTACACACCATTGGCCACAAGGTAGAAAACCGGGACCTAATAAGGTATTGTCTTAACGTCTTCCCAAGAAACACCTTGTGGGCATCTATGGTAGATGCTTACAAAGTTCCTAGGGACCTTTCCAAAATTAAGTTAGATGAACATTTTTTTGAACTTGAATTACTTGAACAGACTAACTGTAATTTGGCCGAGAAAGGTATTGCCTTTATTGCAGGTAAAATTAGAAGGACAACCAAGAAGAAGCCTCAACCTGCACCCGAGTCTGACTCAGATTCAGACTCAGAAGATAGCGAGGGAAATCGGCCTAAGTTGGTTCGTCTAGGCCGAGACTACTACAAAGAACTAAAGAACCAGACTAACAGAAGAAAAGTCAGTCGAAGAAAGGAAGAACCAACTGAACCCTCAAATGAAAAGAACAAACCCAACGTGACCTGCTACGAGTGCAAGAAGAAGGGCCACTACAAGACTGAATGCCCCAACCTGAAGGAAACAAAGAAGACAAGAAGGAAGAAGGCACTTCAGCCAACGTGGGATGAGTCCTCCTCCTCCTCCGAAGAAGAGGTCCCACAGTCGAACCTGCTCGCACTAACCGCTTTAGAAGAAATAGAGACAGAATCATAATCGGAGCCGGACGACGGCAATCTCACATTCTCGGAGGACGACGAAATAACTGTAAGTGGTTTTACAAGAATTCAATTAAATGAGTTAATTTCGTATCTTTCTCGAGATTTGGCGAAAGCTAAACTCCGAGTCGAATCTCTCTGACAGGAAGTAAAACTCCTGAAAGAGAGAGCTGACTCTAGACCTTTAACTGAGAAGGTTCAAGAAGGAATCTCTGCTCAAGTTGAAAAACTTGAAATAGAAAATTCCTCCTTGAAAACTCAAGTTAAGGATCTTAGAGCCGCGTTAGAATGATTCACTTCTGGTTCCAAGGGTCTTGACATGATTCTTGGAAAACAGAAGTCGGTTCTAAATCGATCCGGACTAGGCTATAGAACCAAATCTAGACAAAGATCCTACTATGCTGTACTGAACCAGTCCAGACCTAAAGTTCAGGCATGGGTACCCGAACTGTGCCTGAACAAAGAAACTGGATCAAATCAGTATTGGATCCCCAAGCACAAGATTCATATCTTGCCTAACCATTATTATGGCTTTAGTCCAGGGGGAGCCAAATTAAAAACTATATTTATTGTTAGATAAAATTTAATCTTTGCTTGCAAATTGCATGATTGCTTGTTTATTTAATTTCTACAATTTATCATGCTCAGACTTAGGACTGATTAGTTTAAGGATTGAACCAACTTAACTGAAATTTGAACAACATAGTATTGGGTGGAGGTGAGATGATAGTACGTTAGGGAAGCCAATTCTAATAAGGTCAAGTATTCCCTACTTGGTCTCTTTAGACTGGTGAAACTAGCCGAAGCTACCGATCCAAGACCCAAGCTAGTTAGACCATAATTTTTCAAGAAATAGTTTTGAAAATAAAATTTCATTAAAAGGCTTTGTCAAGGAAAGGGTTGATGATCCAATAAGGCTACGGCCAAAGAAGACCTAGTGCCTCGCCAAGACCTGGAAGCCAATTTTTAAAATTTAAATTCAAACTATTCTTTGTCAAATTCGAATCTAACACAAATTTTCAATTAATTGTAGGTTCAAACATTTTTTTTAAAAACAAACTCAAAATCAACTGTTTTTCAAAATTAAATTCAGTTTTTTTTTAAATAAATCACAAATTTTCAAACTAATTCTAACTACCAAAACCTGTCTCACAAAACCCGTAAGGCTAACGTGATTGATAACCCTAGATTTGGGTGAGACAGACTAGGCTGTGAAAATCAATTTAGGCTAATCCTGATTCTAATTGGATCCAAATCAACAAAACTCTTTATGTGTAGGAACATAAAGATTTGGACCAATGGATGTTGGATAGCGGTTGCTCCAGACACATGACTGGAGATAAATTGAAATTCACCAAACTCAAGTTCAAGAACCTAGGCTCAGTGGCATTTGGCAACAATGCTACGCTCAAGGTAATTGGGTCAGGTAATATTGATCTTAAATCTGACTTTGTTATTAAGAAAGTGCTTTTGGTTGAAAACTTAATTTTAACTTGCTTAGCATAAGTCAGTTGTGTGATTCTGGTTATGTAGTTACCTTCAACAATTCTAACTGCCTGATTAAAAACCTGCAAGACTCGAAGATCATGCTTAAGGGCACTAGGAAAAATAATGTTTACACTATAAACCTACCCCTAGTACCTAAATGTATGTTAACTCAATTAGAACAATCAAACCTCTGGCATAGGAGATTAGGTCACACAAATTTGAGAATAATTTCAAAAATCACCCAACTTGGCTAATTAAAGGTATTCCTAAAATTAAAAATCATGAAAACTTAATATGTGAATCATGTAATCAAGGTAAACAAACCAGGTCTAATCACAAACTAATCCAATCTGATCAAACTCAAATCACACTTGAGCTCCTGCACCTTAACCTATTTGATTCACATGGAGCCAAGTCACTAAGCGGAAACCGATACTTCTTAGTAATAGTTGATGATTACTCTAGGTTTACCTGGGTTAGGTTTCTAAAGACCAAAGATGAAACCTTAAACCTATTTAATGAATTCTGTAAGTTAATTGAAAATCAAAATGATACTAAAATCAAAAGACTTAGAAGTGACCACGGGGGAGAATTTGAAAATCAACGGTTCGAGGAATTTTGTAAGATAAATGGATATATACACGAATTTTCGTGTCCTAGAACCCCCCAGCAAAATGGCATAGTTGAAAGGAAAAATAGAACCCTACAGGAAGTCGCTAGGGCTATGCTCAATGAATTCAACTTAGCTAACCAATATTGGGCAGAAGCAATTAGTACGGCTTGCTACATCCAAAATAGGGTACTAATTAACAAGCGACACAACAAAACACCCTATGAATTATACTACCATAGACTTCCAAATCTACACTACCTAAGGGTCTTTGGATGCAAAGTCCATATCCTAAACACCAAGGACTATCTAGGGAAATTCCAGTCTAAGTCAATCCCAAGCATCTTCCTAGGATATTCAACCACAAGTAGAGCCTATAGGGTTTACAACAAACAAACTAAGAAAATTAAAGAAACAACAAACTTAATATTTGATGAAGAAATCAACACAAAATCTGATAATCCAGACCTAACTTCATCAAATGCTGATCAAGAAGATAATGAACCAACTGTTGAACCCTTAATTGAACCCTTGAATGAACTAAATATTGAACCAACTTCTGAGTCAATTGAACCAAATGTTGAACCAAACATTGAACCAAATCAACCAGCCGGACCTGAGGCTGAACCAAGTTCAAGAAAAACCAAGAAACCCAGACTTAGTCACCCAACTGATCAAATTGTGGGTGATCCAACTTTAGGAGTCAGAACTAGGTCTTCCTATAGAAATCTTAGCCAGATAGCCATGATTTCAAAAATTGAACCTAAGACTATAGAGGAAGCCCTATCTGATCCTGATTGGATCATAGCTATGCAAGAAGAGTTAGCCCAATTCGAAAGAAACCAAGTCTGGGAATTAGTACCTAAACCTGAGGGCAAATCCGTCATTGACACTAAGTGAGTTTTAGGAATAAGTTAAATGATCAAGGAGAAATAGTCAGAAATAAAGCCCGCTTTGTAGCAAAAGGATTCAGTCAAGTAGAAGGGTTAGATTATGACGAAACCTATGCCCCAGTAGCTAGACTTGAGTCCATTAGGATGTTATTAGCCTTTGCATCCCATAAAGGATTCAAACTATACCAAATGGATGTAAAGTCAACCTTTCTAAATGGATTCATTAAGGAAGAAGTCTATGTAGGACAACCCCCTGGTTTTGAGGACTTAGAAAGACCTGACTATGCTTACAAACTTACTAAAGCACTCTATGGACTAAAACAAGCTCCTAGGGCCTGGTATGAACGTCTATCAACCTACCTAACTTCTAAAGAATTTAAACAAGGTCAAATTGACTCAACCTTATTTATTAAACCCTTAGGAAAAGAAATCTTTATTGCCCAAATCTACGTTGATGATATAATCTTTGGGTCTACCAACTCTAATTTTCTAAAAGAATTCATGAAAATAATGGAAAATGAGTTTGAAATGAGCCTAGTTGGTGAGCTCAACTTCTTCCTAGGACTACAAATTAAAAAAAACTAGGGATGAAAACTATGTTCATCAATCCAAATACGCTAAAGAGTTAATAAAGAAATTTAAAATGGATAAGTCTAAAAGCATAAGTACCCCCATGGCCACAAATGTAAAAATAGATAGTGACCCTGATGGTAAACCAGTAGACCTTAAACTCTATAGAAGTATGATAGGAAGCCTACTGTACCTTACAGCAAGCAGACCTGATATCCTTTTTGCTGTAGGAATGTGTGCTAGATACCAAACCTGTGCTAAGGAAATACACTTAGCATCCTTGAAAAGAATACTAAGATATGTTAAGGGCACCCTAAATGTAGGGATTTGGTATCCTAGGACCTCAACCTTTGACTTGTCAGGATACACAGATTCTGATTACGCTGGTTGTAAATTAGATAGAAAGAGCACAAGTGGAAGCTGCCAACTGTTAGGAAATAGTCTAGTAAGTTGGTGCAGTAGAAAACAACACTGTGTAGCTCTATCCACAACTGAAGCTGAGTATGTAGCTTTAGGAGAGTGTGTAGCACAACTCTTATGGATGATGCACAGTCTCAAAGACTTTCAGCTTAGCTACACTCAAACTCAGGTCTACATTGACAATATTAGCTCAATCAACCTAACTAAAAACCCAATCCAACACTCCAGAACTAAACACATAGAAGTTAAACACAACTTTGTAAGAGATCATGTAGCCAGGGGTGAAATAGTCCTTAAGCATATAGACTCTAAATCTAACATAGCTGACATATTCATAAAACCCTTACCTGAGTCTGAGTTCAGTTCACTAAGAAGGCAGATAGGATTATGCTTAGTAGAATAGGTTTACTCTATTTTTGGTTTCTTTTGATTTGAAAAATCAGCTTTTAAAAATAGTTTTAAAACTGCTTTACTGAATTTCAAAATCAGTTTTTTTTTAAAACAGTTTTTTTTGCAATTTTCAACTTAGTTTTCTTTTCAAAAACCACCCCCTTCAAAACTAGGGCTTTTTCGTAAATGGACTTAGCCTAGGCCCTAACCCTAGAACTGCATGCATCTATAGATTTAGAAGCTAGCATCTCACAAGCACCTTAGGGTACTGTTGATTAATAACCTAGAATGGGTTGAGATACTTAGGTCTTTGCCTTAATTCAAGATGCTTTAAGTCAGTGCATCTGCAGTAATTGGGGCACTAAATACAACTTAACAGTAATCAAGTTAAGTGTCAAGCTTAGACAATCTAACTTGAACAAAACACTTAACTCGACTAACCCTAGCGAAATCTACTGTTTATAACAGTTAGTAAGTAGCTAATTGGGTTAGACAGGTCCCTACAGAGAAAATTTAAATTGGTTTGATTCAGTTTATCTTGCATTGGTTCAGTACAGCACATTATTATGTTATATTATTATGCAAGTTATCTGTTATTTTGCTATATTGGTTGTTTTTTTTTGATATATGGCAAAGGGGGAGAGATAGGAAAGGATAGAATTTTTTAGCCTTAAAATTATTTTTTTCCTTTCTTCAAAAAAATATACTTACTCTATTTTTCAAAGTACTTACTCTAGTTTTTTCAAAAAATTACTTACTCTAAGTTTGATCAAAAAAGTACTTACTCTATTTTACTCTTCAAAAGTACTTAGTCTAAATTATTTTCAAAGTAAAACATTTTCTTAGTACTTAAACTTAAGCCATCACTAAGTACTTATTTCTAAACTTCCCTAGAAAAGTTTCGAAATACTAAAGAGATTGAAAACTTTTAAAGTACTTTCAAAAAACTCAAAAGATATGTCTTAGAAACTTTTTCCACTTAAGTTGTTCTTCTAAAAATTTCTAAGTATAAAATTTTTTTTGGAAAATCTAATTTTGAAAAATCTTCTAAGTTAAGACACTTTTTCCACTAAGTTGTTCTTCTAAAAATTTCTAAGTATAAAATTTTTTTTGGAAAATCTATTTTTGAAAAATCTTCTAAGTTTTGAAATATTCCATCATGTTGACTTAGAAAATTTTCAAACCCCCCGAAACTTTGAAAAACCTAGGGGCAGATTCCTTCTAGGGGGAGGGAACTAAACTAGTTTATCATCTACTCTGATTAACTTAACTCTTTGAATCGGGTTGCCATAAATCAAAAAGGGGGAGATTGTTGGTGCAGACGACACCCAAGTCGAACCTGTGTTTTGATAAATGGCAAAGGGTTCAAAAGTTAAGTCTTATTTGTTATCTAACATGCTGCTTAAGTGTGCAGATTGAAGTCCTAGCAAAAGAATGCTAGGCACCTAGCGAAGGAATGCTAGGCACTGAAACCCTAAGTCCTGGCGAAGGACAGCTGGGCACCTAGCGAAGGGCTGCTAGGATACGAAGACCTAGCGAAGGACTGCTAGGCACCGGGCGAAGGATAGCCTGGGATCCAAGACCTAGCGAAGGATTTCTAGGAACCTGACGAAGGACTGCCAGGATCCGAAGACCTGGCGAAGGACTGCTAGGCACCGGGCGAAGGACAGCCTGGTATCCAAGACCTGGCAAAGGATCGCTTGGCAAAAGTCCAACCAGAGGAGCCGGTTGGCAACAGGTAAATTCTACTGAGAGGAGTAGGTGAGGACGCGTTCCCCATCGAGGGAACAGTAGGAGTCGGTTCAACCTAGGGCTCCATTTTGGAGACCCAAAGTCAGAACCAAGACAGCTAAGGCTGTATAAAACTAATAATTGATTGCTCTATGTTATTTTGGAGTAACCCTGAATGCAGGACCGAAGGAATGAGTGTCTGCAGCTCAGAACGCCTCAAAGGAGAGAGGCAGCAGCTGAGTAGGGCGCCCCCAAGGTCAAGGCAAAACAAGATGAGCAAAAGTTCGCTTCAGAAGCTTGCTGGGCAGGGCACCCCCGTGATCCCGGGCGCCCCCAGTGCCCGGGGCGCCCCGGGTTCAAGCCAACGAAGAGGATAAACTTCATCCAGCCGAGAAGCCCACTGAAAGGGCCAACCAGGGTGCCCCCAGGGTCCCGGGCGCCCCCACAGTCAACGCTCAGCCCTATTCGAGTGGGATAAGGTCTGCCCGAGAGTTGCTCGGATCGGGTGACACGTGGGGGGGCGCCCCCACCGTTCAGGGCGCCCCGGGAGGCTATAAAAAGCCCCTCGACCCCAAGGCTTCAATCAATCAATTCTTCCAACGCATTCACGCTCTTCTACTCCCGCGCTCTGCTCCGGAAACCTCCCGACTCGAGATACAAGCGCCGACGACGTCCCTCCGCTCCGAAAATACAATCTACGCCGGACGTCGGTAACGAAGAGTTGCTTTTAAGTTTACTGTACTATTCTTGTAATACATTTTGTAAACTGTTTTTGCGCACATATAGGATTACCCGCAGTAAAAGGTCAACGACCGTGGGCCTTGGAGTAGGAGCCGACCGCAACTCCGAACCAAGTAAAATCGTGGTGTTCGCGTGTGTTTTACTTTATTTATTTCCGCTGCTAATTCTCTTTTACAAATCTGATCATTTTACGATATTCACCCCCCCCTCTATCGTTCTTCTTGATCCAACAAAAAGTGCCGAAGGGACAAGTGAAGGTTGTCTTCTCTTGATCCTCTGGATTTATACAAATCTGGAAGTAGCCTGAATACCCATCCAAGAAGCAGTAATGGGACTTCCCTGCAAGTCTCTCAAGCATCTGATCAATAAATGGCAATGGAAAGTGGTCTTTCCTCGTGACTGTGTTTAGCTTCCTATAATGAATGCATACTCTCCATGAATTATTAACTCTGGTGGGCACTAGCTCATTACTTGCATTTTGCACCACTATAACTCCAGATTTCTTGGGCACCACATGTTTGAGACTAACCCACTGACTATCAGAAATGGGGTAAATGATACCTGCCTGTAGAAGTCGAGTCACCTCTTTCTTAACAATATCCAAAATGAGTGGATTAAGTCTCCTATGTGGCTGCCTCACTGTTTTAACATTCTCCTCCAAAAATATCCTGTGCATGCAGATAGCTGGGCTAATACCTGGTATATCTGATAAAGTCCACCCAATAGCTTTCTTGTACTGCCTTAGGACTTGCAATAATTTCTTTTCTTGCTCTGATTCCAAGTGCTGAGCAATGATAATTGGAAAACTCTGCTCCTCTCCTAGGAAAACATACTTCAAATGATCTGGTAGTGGCTTATGCTCAATTTGGGCCTGCTCAGTAGGTATGGGTGATCCTTGGGGCTCAGTGCAATCCCCTACACTATCACACCTAAACTCTGAATCCTCTGAAATATCAGTAGAAATAGGTGATCCTTGCGGCTCTGTGCAATCCCCTACACCTAGAATATCCTCTCCAGCTGGAAGTAGGTCTGAAATACCCTCTGAATCAACCTCCTCTAAAGCGTGTACATCCTCAGCCAATATATCTGCATCATCTATTGGGACTGGGTGCATGTTGACATGGATTCGGGTTCGTAATTTTAAAATTAATTACGTGCAGCGGAAGGTTTAGCATAAATAATTTCTCAAATTATTTAACCATACATCTAAGCATGCAACCTTATGTTGGAAAGACATGATCATATATTTAAAATTTTGTAAAAACGTAAACTAATTTACTTATTACCTCGCATAACTCGAAGGAAGGGACGAGATCCAACCGTAAGCATCCCATGGAAGCTTCGCCTCTATTCGCGTCCACGCCGAGTTTTCTTCGGGATGACTTCGCAAAGCCACGAGTCTCGTGTCAACAAGAACTACTAGATCCTCCAAAGACACGACAAGAATATCAAGAGAGAAGTCGGAAGACTAACCACCAAGCGAATAACGGAATCAAGATTCCGGAAAGAAGGAAGGAGTTGTGCCCACTTCTTCTCCTTACGGCAGCTGCTTCGTGGCCGAAGGTGGCTGATCGCCGGAGCTTGGACGCCGGAGAAGGAGGCCGGTGGTGGTAGTAGCTCACGGTAGCAGGGTTGCTTCTTTTGGCCGGCGGCACAAGAGAAGGGAGAGGAAGAGAGCTTATTCCTTAATCTCTTGGATTAATTTCCAAGCCTTGCCTTGGTTCCTTTATATAGTGGCCTCTCAACCGCCAAGTCTTCTTTTTCTTATGGAATAAAATTTCATAAGAAATTTATGATATAAATTTTCTATGATTTATTCCATCATGCCAAGTTTTATCATAATTTTAATTCATGATAAAAATCAACCAAGTCTCCCTTTTCTTATGGAATAAATTTCCATAAGAAATTTATTATATAAATTATTCTTATCATGGAAAATCAATTCATAATTTGATTTTATAAAATAAAATAAGCCAATCCATGATTCATTTTAATTTTCATAAAAAATAAACCAAACCTCGGTTTATTATATAAAATTTATATTATCCATAATTTTATGAAACAAACCACACTTGGTTTATTTTATGAATTGAAACAAACAATTTGGTTTTCTCCCTTTGTTGTGGCCGGCCAAGTAAAGAGGGTGGAAACCCTCTTTGGCCGGCCTATCCAAGCCACGCCCCAATGAATTAAACTCATTTAATTCATCTATTAAGTCTTCAAAAGACTTTAGCCATTTTACGCTTCCGATGCGTCTCTGAAAAATTCATATTCGACTTATTGTTTGGCTCAACCAAACATAATCTCTCTTGATTGGAAAATCCAATTTTCAAATCGTTTCAAATCCCTCGGATTACTCGTAGTGTGTGTGACTAAATAAGCTTTCGATTTATGTTGGTCGTCTATAATTAACCAATTATAGAACGATCATGAGTGGTACCTAGTAGTACATCATGATCCCCAATTAATCGAAAGATCAACAGTTGACCTCAGAAATAATTCTGAAACCCTTCAGCAGCTATAATGAATCGTGCCCCATTCCCTTCACCATCTTATACCCACTTGGTTTAGGACATGGTCTATGTGTGTCAGTCCCCACTAGTCTGACTACGTCACACCTAGCCCAAGTAATGTTTTCTCGTCCTACGGATTCTAATTACTCTCATGTATCTAAGAGATTCATACTCTGTTCATGTCATGCTCTGGCTAGAGGCTTCGAGTAACAATCCGACGATAGGCCTTGGGTATACATCTCCTCGCAAGGAGTGGTGAATCTTTTGTAGGCTGTTCAAACATCTTCGGGCACTTCGGCTTATACCTAATCATCCTGGGTCCACACCTCCTTGGAGATGCTTGCTAAAGATGTTAAAGTATAAGTCTCCATGACCAAGATGACTTGAACACCGCAAGTCAAAGGAACATCGTACTTAAGCTGCAGTAAGAACTTCACTGACATATCTATATGTAGACTACCATATGAAGTTTTACAGCCAGTCACTCCAATGAACTAGTTCCCTTAACTAGCATTCATGATTATCTCCGGACATCCCAATGTCACCAGCCAGTGAAAATCAGCTTATTAGAGAATAACCCATGCTAGTCTCAATAGAATTGATAGTGTCCGTATTTATCAATTTATCGACTAAGGACAATTTCAATACTTCACTATTGCATATGTAGAGATAATCACTAGTTGTGAATTCATCACAAATTCTCTCATGTTGTGAATTGTATTGCGGGCATTCAGTAAATGAGTTTCAGATCTCAATCAAATACATAAACATGTATACTCAAATAGTGAATATTCATTTATTAAAATAAATGATTACAATCATAAGGCGATTGCCTTAGGACACTTTTCTCATATCACTAACAAACTCCCACTTGGCCTAATGTCAATCGCTACGGTATCCAATACCACAGGCTCTAATATAACCCTCAAACTTGCTTTGAGGCAAGGCCTTAGTTAAAGGATCCACTAAATTCCTTTCAGTGGGAATTTTCTCAATTTGTATATCATTCCTACTTATAATCTCTCTTATCAGATGATAGCGGCGAAGCACATGTTTGGATCGCTGATGAGACCTTGGTTCCTTTGCTTGTGCAATAGCTCCATTGTTGTCGCAATAAACCGCTATTGCTTCATCAATGGTTGGAACCACACCAAGTTCTGAGACAAACTTCTTGATCCAGACTGCTTCCATTGCTGCTTCCCAAGCTGCAATATATTCTGCTTCCATGGTAGAATCCGCTACGGTGTCTTGCTTGGAACTCTTCCAACTTATTGCGCCTCCATTGAAAATAAATATGTATCCAGACTAAGATTTGGAGTCATCCTTATCTGTCTGGAAACTGGCATCTGTATACCCACGTATTACCATATCACCTTCTCCAAATATTAGGAACACATCCTTAGTTCTTCTTAAGTACTTAAGGATTGTCTTGACAGCCGCCCAATGATCCATTCCTGGATCAGACTGGTATCTGCTTGTGACGCTCAGAGCATACGATACATCGGGCCTAGTACATAACATAGCATACATGATAGATCCTATCGCGAATGCATAAGGAATCTTATTCATGCAAATCCTCTCGTCTTCTATGCGCGGACACATAGACTTCGAAAGGTTGATCCCATGCCTGATGGGATGGTAACCTTTCTAGGATTCCGACATGCTAAACCTTTCTAGCACTCAGTATATATATGTAGACTGTGAAAGACCAAGCAATCGTTTTGATCTATCTCTATAGATTCTAATCCCAACGATATGGGTTTCTTCTCCCAGGTCTTTCATGGAGAAAGTTTTGGACAACCAAATTTTAACTGACTGTAAGACTGATATATCGTTTCCTATAAGTAATATGTCATCTACATATAACACTAGGAATACGACTGCATTCCCACTAGCCTTCTTGTACACACAAGGTTCGTCAGGATTTTGTGAAAAATCAAACCCTTTGATTGTCTCATCAAAACGGATGTTCCAGCTCTTGGATGCTTGCTTTAGTCCATATATGGATTGTCGAAGCTTGCATACTTTGGTTTTATCAACCGATGTGAAACCTTCAGGTTGTATCATGTATACATCCTCAAGCAGGTTTCCATTAAGGAAAGATGTTTTCACATCCATTTGTCATATCTCATAATCATAATGAGCTGCAATGGCCAGGAGCAACCGAATGGATTTAAGTATAGCTACTGGTGAATAGGTTTCGTCATAATCAATTTCTTATTTCTGACGATATCCTTTTGCCACTAATCTAGCCTTAAAGGTAACAACATTACCTTCCATGTCAGTTTTCTTCTTGAAAACCCACTTGCACCCTATGGGCTTAATCCCTTCAGGTGGGTTAACCAAGTCCCATACTTGATTTTCGTACATGGAATCCATTTCCGACTTCATTGCTTCAAGCCATTTATCCTTTTCTGAATTTTTCAGAACATCTTCATAACTGATAGGTTCGTCATCGCTAATGAGTAACATGTCGTTCGATTCACTTATGAGAAATCCGTATCTCTCTGGAATATTGCGTGTCATATCAGACCTACGAAGTAGTATTATTTTAGGTTCAACTGATAGCTCATCATTATGAGTTATTGATTGTGGGTCCAGACTAGGTGTCTCTGTAATGTCTATTGGAGTTTCTTGAACTTCTTCAAGTTTAATATTACTCCCACTGTTTTCTTGTAAAAAAAAATTCTTTATCTAGAAATACAGCATGCCTTGAAACAAACACCTTTTGTTCCAAGGGATGATAGAATTGGTAACCTTTCGTTTCCTTAGGGTATCCATCAGACTTAGCATCCAATTTGTCTGATACAGTCCGCTTTACATAGGCAGGACAACCCCATATCTTTAGGTTTGATAAATGAGGTTTCTTACTATTCCATGTCTCATATGGAGTAGTAGAGACTACCTTGGTCGGGACTCTGTTTAGCAAGTAAACAGCTGTCCTAAGCGGATAGCCCCAAAAGGATTTTGGAAGAGTTGCATGATTCATCATAGATCTAACCATGTCCGTCAAGGTTCGGTTATGCCTCTCAAATACACCATTATGCTGTGGTGTATATGACGGAGTCCATTGAGACAATATCCCATTGTCCCTAAGATAATCTTGAAACTCTTGACTTAAGTATTCACCACCTCGATCGGATCGAAGTATCTTAATGCTTTTGCCAAGCTGTATCTCTACTTCACTTTTGAACTCTTTGAATTTCTCAAAATCTTCAGATTTGTGTTTCATTATGAACACATACCCGAATCGTGAGTGATCATCGATAAAGGTAATGATTTAGTTATAGCCTCCTTGTGCATGAGTTGACATTGGTCCACATACATCAGTATTTATTAGACAAAGCCATTCTCCCACTGGTTTACCTTTTCTGGAAAAGGGTAATTTGGCCATCTTGCCTTTTAAGCATGATTCGTATGTATCAAATGAACCAGGTTCAAATGATTCCTGAATTCCACATCGGTGTAATTTGGTCATGCGTTTCTTACTTACATAGCCAAGACGATAATGCCACGTATAGGAGTCTATTTGATTATCTATTCGAGCACGTTTGTTGCTAACTTCGATATTGAAAACGTCACCGGATAAATCAAACGTGTAGATACCATTGCATAAAGTTCCGGTCCCATAAAGAACACCATTTAAAGTTATGTAACAACAATTGTTACTAAAAGTTAAATGGTAACCCTTTTCATTCAAGCATGAAATAGATACAATGTTCTTTATTAATGAAGGAACAAAATAACAATTATCCAATTCTAAGACAAGTCCGGTAGGGAGCTTTAGCAAATATGTTCCGATGGAAACATCGGCAATCTTTGCTCTATTTCCAACTCGCAAATTCGCTTCTCCCTTGACGACTCTTCTTCTATTCCTTAGCCCCTGTATGTCATTACATATATGTGAGCTACACCCAGTATCAAGTACCCATGTGTACTAGGAAATAGAGTGACATTCAATAATGAAGATGCCTGAAGAGGATGGGGCAACGGATGCCTTCTTCTTCAAGGACTCAAGATAAACCTTGCAGTTTCTTCGCCAGTGGCCCTTCTTGCCGCAGTGATGGCGAGTGCCTTTTCAATCCTTTTGTCCTTAGTTAACTTATTGGTGTCCAAAATGGAATGGAAATTCAGAGAAGACATGATCAGGTGATTATCCTAGAAATACAAATTGAGCTTATGTGAGAAGAATGATAAAGAATGCATCAATATACATTAATTAAATCCTATTTATTTTTTGAATTGAATAACACTTTTTTTCAATTCGGGAGATCGTAGGAACATCTCCAAATAGGTTGATATCCAACCATAGATAAGAACAACCATGGTTGTAGTCCATCAAGTTATTCTTAGCTATGAAGGTAGGTAATTTTACCGATTACATATCACACATATGTAACTATCACATTATGCTATCAACTAATTGAATATTTGCATAAATCATTGGGTTGTTAACTCATTAACAAGTATGCAACATTATACATAGCACCCAACTGCACCTCTCTTTGCATCGACCTTGGTTGTGGCACAACAAATCGATGCACCAAGCTTAAGGCTGACCCATTAATCAAGAAATATTTTTAATATGGTTGGAGCTCATTCAACCGTTTAGTCAGGCTTGGATGTGTCCAACAACCAAAACTAAGGATTGACCTCTGAATCCAACTATATTAATCATAAACTAATTCCATGATTTGAACATGTTGAGGTTCAAGCCGGGCATGGATGTGTCCTTCAGCCCAAACGAGAAACAAAACTCGGGTTCTAACCATATTAATGGAAGGTGTTGGCCTTAATATTTTGTAAGGGTTTTTGGGTCTCATCCTTTTCTTTTATGCACATTCATGACAGCTTAAATTCAAAACTAATATCAATAACTTAATTTGGACGGCTCCCCGAGGCTCAATCCAAAATAAAGAATTTTCTATATAATTTAATTTCCAATTATGAATTTAAATTCCAATTAGTATTCCCATAATTTGTCTAGACTTTTTTGAAAGAAAGTGCCTAAAATTGTGAGCTTTCCATAAATGGAAAGTTTCCAAAAATAAAAAATTTTCAGAATAATTGTAAGTTTCTGGTACAAAGAAAACTTACGTATTTCCAAAATTGGAAATTTTCCAAAATAGGAAATTTTCCAAAATAGGAAATTTCCAAAATAGGAAATTTTCAAAATTGGAAAGTTTCCAAAAATGGAAAGTTTTCACAATTATCATAAAATTTCAGAAACAGGGATATTTAAAAAGTTTGCGAAATTTCATGAGGATTTCCAAACCTTGAAATTCCTAAATCGGAAATTTACCATAATTGGAAAGTTTCCATAATTGGAAAATTTTCCAAAATTGTTATTATGACAAAGTTTTCCCCAAAACAATTATATGATTATGTCGAACACTAACCGGCTCTGATACCACTGTTGGGATCGGGTGCATGTTGACATGGATGCGGGTTCGTAATTTTAAAATTAATTACGTGCAGCGGAAGGTTTTGCAAAAATAATTTCTCAAATTATTTAACCACACATATAAGCATGTAACCTTATGTTGTGCAGACATGATCATATATTTAAAATTTTGCAGAAACGTAAACTAATTTACTTATAACCTCGCGTAACTCGAAGGAAGGGACGACATCCAACCGTAAGCGTCCCTTGGAAGCTCCGCCTCTATTCGCGTCCACGCCGAGTTTTCTTCGGGATGACTTCACAAAGCCACGAGTCTCGTGTCAACAAGAACTACTAGATCCTCCAAAGACATGACAAGAATATCAAGAGAGAAGTCGGAAGACTAACCACCAAGCGAAGAACGGAATCAAGATTCCGGAAAGAAGGAAGGAGTTGCACCCACTTTTTCTCCTTGCGGCAGCTGCTTGGTGGCCGAAGGTGGCTGATCGTCGGAGCTTGGACACCTGAGAAGGAGGCCGGTGGTGGCAGTAACTCATGGCAGCAGGGTTCCTTCTTTTGGCCGACGGCACAAGGGAGGGAGAGGGAGAGAAGGAGAGGAAGAGAGCTTATTCCTTAATCTCTTGGATTAATTTCCAAGCCTTGCCTTGGTTCCTTTATATAGTGGCCTCTCAACCGCCAAGTCTCCTTTTTCTTATGAAATAAAATTTCATAAGAAATTTATCATATAAATTTTCTATGATTTATTCCATCATGCCAAGTTTTATCATAATTTTAATTCATGATAAAAATCAACCAAGTCTCCCTTTTCTTATGGAATAAATTTCCTTAAGAAATTTATTATATAAATTTTTCCTGTCTTGGAAAATCAATTCATAATTGATTTTATAAAATAAAATAAACGAATCCATGGTTCATTTTAATTTCCATAAAAAATAAACCAAACCTAAGTTTATTATATACAATTTATATTATCCATAATTTTATGAAACAAACCACACTTGGTTTATTTTATGAATTGAACCAAACAATTTGATTTTCTCCCTTTGTTGTGGCCGGCCAAGTAAAGAGGGTGGAAACCCTTCCACCCTCTTTGGCCGGCCTATCCAAGCCACGCCCCAATGAATTAAACTCATTTAATTCATCTATTAAGTCTTCAAAAGACTTTAGCCATTTTATGCTTCCGATGCGTCTCTGAAAAATTCAAATTCGACTTATCGTTTGGCTCAACCAAACCTAATCTCTCTTGATTGGAAAAATCCAATTTTCAACTCGTTCTAAATCCCTCGGATTACTCGTAGTGCGTGTGACTAAATAGTCTTTTGATTTATCTTGGCCGTCTATAATTAACTAATTATAGAACGATCATGAGTGGCACCTAGTAGTACATCATGATCCCCAATTAATCGAAAGATTAACGGTTGACCTCAGAAATAATTCTGAAACCCTTCAGCAGCTATAATGAATCATGCCCCATTCCCTTCACCATCTTATACCCACTTGGTTTAGGACATGGTCTATGTGTGTCAGTCCCCACTAGGCTGACTACGTCACACCTAGCCCAATGAATGATTTCTCGTCCTATGTGTAACGACCCGAAAAATTCTCTTAATATTTTCTTAAAATATTAAGCATGTTTAGATAATTTTCTGAGGAACCTAGAGGTATTAATACGAACGTTGGCCTAGAAAATCCATGTTTTCTCATT
The DNA here is from genome assembly GCA_024364735.1 of Boesenbergia rotunda. Lineage (NCBI taxonomy): Eukaryota > Viridiplantae > Streptophyta > Magnoliopsida > Zingiberales > Zingiberaceae > Boesenbergia > Boesenbergia rotunda. The sequence goes on along the minus strand of JAGFNQ010005415.1, from coordinate 30,765 downwards.
TAAATTGAGAAAACTAAGTATTAATGGGCCTTATGTGAGCTTTTTGGTACCCTAATTATAGGTGGATTTAGGTAATAATTAGTATAAATATAAATAGGATTTAATTAGGCATATTAGCATGATTACGGGTAAGTCTTAGCCTAATTTTCCTAGTTTAATGGAGAAATTAGGTACTAATGAGCTTTAAATGGGCTCCAAAAATGGGTATTAATTAGGTAAAATTAATATAAATATAAAAGAATTTTATTTAGGAATATTAGCACAATTATGGGTGATTTTAGGGGGAGTTTCGGAATTTAGGAAAAATAAAAATAATAAAATAAATGAAATAAAAATAAAATAAAAATAAAGGTGCATGAGCCAAGGATTGAACCTTGGACCTCTTGTACAACCATGTATGCACTAACCAACTCACCTAGCAAGGTATTGTTAGGAGGGAATGAAGTGGATATGGGTTAAGGCATAGAAGAAGATGAAGGGTCATGGAGAGACTCTTCATTTGCCTCCTTAATGGATGATAAATAGGGGGTTTGGGAGTTACCACTTCTTCCCATTTCCTTGCATTTTCGAAACTCTTCCTCCCCTCATCCTAGCCGAATACCCAAGGAAGGGTTTCCCCTTGGAAAAAGCTCCACAAGGGGTCTTATCTCCAAGATCTAAGGGTTTTTCCAAGGATACAAGGACAAGGAGGCAAGGATCCAAAGATTTTGCAATCATCTTCCCTTTCAAGGTTCGAGAAATCAAGAAACCCAAGGTAAGACTCCCTCACCTGTGGTATAATAGTTCCTTATGATTTCCACAATTTTTAGCATGATATATTGGGAGTTTTTGGATTTGATGTTGGAAAGAAGAAAAAAAACAAGAACCCAAGGTCAAGGGCTTCGGCCACAATGTATTAGGAGTCTATAATTATGCCAAAAATCTTTATAATGTTGTTTAATATTCCCTTATGATGTTTAGAGGTTAAATGGAATTTTTGGGGTACCCTAAGTACCCTTATGTTGAAAGAGACAAAACCAAGTACCCTAGAGACCCTATGGGTTTCGGCCACTAGGTTTTAGGGTTCTTAATGGTGCTAAAAATATTGATAATGATGTTTAATGAACTCTTATGATGTCTAGGGATTAAGTACAATTTTTGAGAATTTTTGGAGTACCCTAGGACACCCTAGGGTTTCGGCCAACATGAAAGAAACAACATCAATACCCTAGAGACTCTATGGGTTTCGGCCACAAGGTTTTAGGGTCCATAGTGATGCTAAAAATCTTTATAATGATATTTAATGTTCCCTGATGAAGCTTAGAGATTAAGTATAATTTTTGGGAATTTTTGGAGTACCCTAGGATACCCTAGGGTTTCGGCCAACAACAAGAACCCTTGGGTAGGGTTGGGTTTAAAACCTCAAGTGTATGTTTTATGTTTTATCATGATATTAAGGAGATGGAGGGTGTTTATGTGAATGTTCCACATGGTGTAGAGACCCCATGGGTTTCGGCCAAGTACCCTAAATGGGGGAAAAGTTAGGACTTATTCCAAGTAAGGGTCCCAATGGCCCTATGGTAAGGTATGATTGGTGTTTAAGCAATTGTTTTGGGGTTTAATGGAATTTTTCCCATACCCTCATGGCCTTGAAGTTTCGGCCAAGAGGAGGATTAGGGTTGGCCTTAAGTATGGGATCAAAGGGTCCTTAAGTAAAATGGAAGAGTTTCATGTCAACCAAACCATTAGTTATATGACAAGATTTATATGATTAGGTCATGAATGTTTAAGACATGTGCCATGATTTATGAATGATATGTATGAATGCCATGATTTATGAATGATATGTATGAATGCCATGTCTTATGAATGATATGTATGAATGCCATGTCTTATGAATGATATGCATGAATGCCATGTCTTATGAATGATATGTATGTATGTCATGCTTATGAATAATGGGTACCTATGCCATGTTATGAATGAAAGATGATGCTTATGTCTTTAAGGCATAAATATGCTAAATGGCACGGTCGATGGTTGACGGTACGACGGTCGTGAGGATCGGTAAATGGGCCGGTAGACGGGCCGAGCCATAACAAGTTATGTTATGTTAAAGATGCCATGAATGTCTTATGAATGATGAAGCATGTAAAGTATTTTACTTTATGGATGGGCTTGTACCGGACCGAAGTATTGGTCCAAGGGATGGGCACCTTAAGAACGCCCCGGTTCTGGACTACCGACTATGCTGTCCACGGTTCTGGCACTACCGTAGCTGTGCAACAGGGATGGGCACCTTAAGAACGCCTCGTTTCGGGGACTACCGACTATGCTGTCCTTACCCTAGTAGGTCGAGGCTAGCTACCTCGTATTTACTTAGGGATGCGCGCTTATGATGTATGTATGTGGTACAAGCCAGGGCCCAATGATATGATGAATATGTTTAAGCATTAAAAGTATGTTTTAAAAGGTTAAGCATCCTTATATATATATATGCAATTGCCTCATGCATCCATCCATGTTATGCATTATAATTATGATAAGAATATTATGCAAAGTAAGTTTATGCAAAGTAAGTTTTTGCAAGATATGTTTATGCAAATGATTTTGTTTATGCTCATGTTACTATATGATGCCATGATTTAATTATGTTTATGCTAAGTTTAGAATGCCATGATTTAATTATGTTTATGCTAAGATAGAATGCCATGATTGGATTTATGTTCATGCTAGTTTAGAATGCCATGATTTAATTATGTTTATGCTAAGTTAGAATGCCATGATTTTATTTATGTTCATGTTAGTTTAGGATGCCCTGATTTAATTATGTTTATGCTAAGTTAGAATGCAATGATTTGATTTATGTTCATGCTAGGTTAGGATGCCATGATTTAATTATGTTTATGCTAAGATAGAATGTCATGATTGGATTTATGTTCATGCTAGTTTAGAATGCCATGATTTAATTATGTTTATGCTAAGTTAGAATGCCATGATTTTAATGATGTCCATACCAATTTATGATGCCATGTTTAACTATGTTATACTGAGATAGGACGCCATGATTTTATTTAGGTTCGTGCTAAGAATGTTTATGAAGTTATGTTTGTTATGTCTATGTCTATGCGAAGCACTATGCCATGCTATGAATGTTACGATGTTTATGTCTACGCCAAGTATTGTGCCATGCCATGAAGGTTTATGGTTATGTTTATGCTATGCTATGAAGATGATTATGTTATGTTTATGCCATGACGAATGTATGCTAAGTGTTGAAAAGGCTTATGTCCTAAGTAAAGCACTAAGTATGTAAAGCACTAAGTATGTAATGGCTTATGTGCTCATGAATGAATGATGAATGGTTTTAGTGAGTAGGAAAGAGTCTTACTAAGTCTGTGTGCTTAAAGTTTTATTTCCTTATACCGCAGATCACGCAAGGGGACAGTAAGGAAGCAGCAGGAGGGCATCAAAGAATGTGTGTGATAGTGACTTGGCCAAGGAGCAATATGGTTGCTCGTCTCATGATAGAACTTTATCTTTACTGTTATGTGTTTAAGTATGACTCTACGACATGATACTAAGTATGACATGATGCTATGAATGACATGATGCTAAGTATAATATGATGCTAAGTATAAAGTTACTACGCTAAGTTCCCATGTTATGGTGCTAGAAATGGTAGTAAGTGCATGTAGGAGTAAGTTAAAGGTTTCCGCTGCATTATGATGTCTACATGCCCTAAGTATGTTAACGTAACGCCGCTTTAGGAAAAAAAAAGCGGGTGTTACAGGTTGGTATCAGAGCAGTAACCATCTCACTACACACACATCAAGCCCTCTTCCTGCAACTTCCAAGTAAGTACCTCTTTACATATCTGATAGTATTAAGATGTTTTATGATTTTAAGGTATGCCAGTATGAATGATATTTATGATGAAAAGTACGTTACGATATGTAACGATGAATGATACTTTATCTTATTTTAGGAATTAAATATTTAGAATAATATAGGCGTAGAAAAGAAACTATAATTTATGATATTATGTATAATCTATAATATAGTCACATGTAGAAAATTATCTGATAGCCTACCCACAGGAGATTTTAACACTCTCACATATGTTAGCGTATAGCATTAGTTCCATGATATTAATACTGATATAATTAATGGTATAGGTCATATGGTATAACTTAGGTAGGGACGCATAGGGTAGGGTTCTAATTATGTTAACACTTATTATAGGTTATGGGTCACTGATATCTTATATATAATATATAAGGCTACCTTAAGTTATTTTATGGTAATATAATAAGTAGGATCTCACCTATTCTATAATAATCGTACAACTAATATAATTCGTAACTCGGGCTGAGAACTAATATTCGGAAGCATACTATTATTAGGTTTACCCATAATTAAAATAAGTATATAACTATGACATATGCATATAATTATATCATGGAGTTAATGATGACATCAGCCAATTATATGTCAAAGAGATAATCAGAACTTCGATATATACAGCAATGCTTCCAAGCTAAGACTTGGAGCTGTACTTAGGCAGAGTGGTAAGGTCATTGCTTATGCCTCTAGGCAACTCAAGGAACATGAGCAGAACTACCCCACTCATGATCTGGAACTGGATGCGGTGGTCTTCGCTCTTAAGATATGGAGGCATTATCTGTACGGAGCGCAGTGTCGAATTTATACAGACCATCAGAGTCTGCGATATTTCTTCACTCAGAAGGACCTGAATATGAGGCAACGCCGATGGCTTGAGCTGGTAAAAGACTATGACTGCGAGATCTTCTACCATCCAGGGAAGGCAAAGAAGGTGGCTGATGCACTCAGTCGGAAGTCAAGTGCCACCTTGATGTCCATAGCATATTACCCCGACCACTCAAAGAAGAAATTTGAATTTTGGGGTCGAGGTCATTTCCGGTCGACTTTCCACCATGACAATATCACCCATGCTGTTTGAGGACATAGTGGAAAAACAAGAATGGGGATCGGGTCTTCAGAAAATAAACAGGAGATCCTGGAAGGAAAGGGCGATGGTTTTCATATCGCCAAGGGGGGAGTACTCTACCTTAGGGATCGTCTATGTATCCCTAATGATCCGGAGCTTCGAAAGGAAATACTGGCAGAAGCTCACGGAACCCCTTACTCGATGCATCCAGGATCCACCAAGATGTATCAGATTTGAAGGAAAGTTTGGTGGTCCGGTATGAAGAGGGATGTGGCTCAGCATGTCAGTACTTGCATGACTTGCCAGCAAGTGAAAGCAGAACACCAGCGACCCGGAGGAGTTCTGCAGCCACTTCCAATTCCGGATTGGAAATGGGAAGATATTTCAATGGATTTCATTTCAGGGCTTCCCCGGACTACAAATGGATATGATGTGATATGTGTCATTGTGGACAGATTGACTAAGTCTGCTCACTTCTTAGCAGTCAAGATGACTTGTCAAGATGACTTATTCGATTGAGCAACTGGCTCAAGTATATGTTAAGGAGATAATCAGACTTCATGGAGTTCCCAAGACCATCATCTCAGATAGGGATGGTCGCTTTACTTCGCATTTTTGGGAGTGTGTTCAGAAGTCTCTCGGCACTAAATTGAGATTTAGCACCGCCTTTCACCCTCAGACTGATGGACAAACTGAACGGGTGAATCAAGTACTAGAAGACATGTTGCGAGCTTGTGCCTTGGATTTCAAAGGAAGCTGGTGTCAATATCTATGTTTAGCGGAATTCGCTTACAATAATAGCTACCAAGCTACTATTGGGATGGCACCTTATGAAGCGTTGTATGGGAGGAGATGTAGGTCTCCGATCTGTTGGTATGAGGGTGGTGAAAAGAAGGAGATGGGGCTCACGACGGATATCATCAACAGCACCACCCGAGCTATACAGAATATTCGACAACGGATAAAAAACTGCTCAGAGCCGGCAGAAGAGTTATGCCGATGTCCGGCGTAGACCTCTGGAGTTTAATGTTGGAGATTGGGTGTTTCTGAAAGTGGCACCTATGAAAGGGGTGACAAGATTCGGGAGGAAAGGAAAGCTAAGTCCGCGTTATGTGGGGCCGTACCTGATTTTGAAAAGAGTTGGTAAAGTGGCATACGAGCTGGAGCTATCTTCAGAGATGTCAGCTATCCATAACGTATTCCATGTGTCCCTGCTTAAAAAGTGTATCCCAAATAGGGACCAAGTGATCGAGCCGCAGACAGTACAACTGCAGGAGGACCTAAGCTATGAGAGCAGACCTATCAAGATTTTGGACAGGGAAGTCAAGAAGCTGAGGAGTAAGGAGGTACCCTTAGTCAAGGTCCTATGGCAAAGTCAACGGTTCGAAGAAGCTACCTGGGAACGCGAGGACGAGATGAGGCGCAAGTACCCGGAGTTGTTCTAAGTTCGAGGACGAACTTTCACGAGGTATGGGGGATTGTAACGCCCCGAAAAATTCTCTTAATATTTTCTTAAAATATTAAGCATGTTTAGATAATTTTCTGAGGAACCTAGAGGTATTAATACGAACTTTGGCCTAGAAAATCCATGTTTTCTCATTTAAATTGAGAAAACTAAGTATTAATGGGCCTTATGTGAGCTTTTTGGAACCCTAATTATAGGTGGATTTAGGTAATAATTAGTATAAATATAAATAGGATTTAATTAGGCATATTAGCATGATTACGGATAAGTCTTAGCCTAATTTTCCTAGTTTAATGGAGAAATTAGGTACTAATGAGCTTTAAATGGGCTCCAAAAATGGATATTAATTAGGTAAAATTAATATAAATATAAAAGAATTTTATTTAGGAATATTAACACAATTATGGGTGATTTTAGGGGGATTTTCGGAATTTAGGAAAAATAAAAATAATAAAATAAATGAATTAAAAATAAAATAAAAATAAAGGTGCATGAGCCAAGGATTGAACCTTGGACCTCTTGTACAACCATGTATGCACTAACCAACTCACCTAGCAAGGTATTGTTAGGAGGGAATGAAGTGGATATGGTTAAGCATAGAAGAAGATGAAGGGTCATGGAGAGCTCTTCATTTGCCTCCTTAATGGATGATAAATAGGGGGTTTGGGAGTTACCTCTTCTTCCCATTTCCTTGCATTTTTTCGAAACTCTTCCTCGCCTCATCCTAGCCGAATACCCAAGGAAGGGTTTCCCCTTGGAAAAAGCTCCACAAGGGGTCTTATCTCCAAGATCTAAGGGTTTTTCCAAGGATAGAAGGACAAGGAGGCAAGGATCCAAAGATTTTGCAATCTTCTTCCCTTTCAAGGTTCGAGAAATCAAGAAACCCAAGGTAAGGACTCCCTCACCTGTGGTTATAATAGTTCCTTATGATTTCCACAATTTTTAGCATGATATATTGGGAGTTTTTGGATTTGATGTTGAAAAGAAGAAAAAAACCAAGAACCCAAGGTCAAGGGTTTTCGGCCACACAATGTTTTAGGAGTCTATATTATGCCAAAAATCTTTATAATGTTGTTTAATATTCCCTTATGATGTTTAGAGGTTAAATGGAATTTTTGGGAATTTTTGGGGTACCCTAAGTACCCTTATGTTGAAAGAGACAAAACCAAGTACCCTAGAGACCCTATGGGTTTTCGGCCAACTAGGTTTTAGGGTTCTTAATGGTGCTAAAAATCTTGATAATGATGTTTAATGAACTCTTATGATGTCTAGGGATTAAATACAATTTTTGAGAATTTTTGGAGTACCCTAGGACACCCTAGGGTTTCGGCCAACATGAAAGAAACAACATCAATACCCTAGAGACTCTATGGGTTTCGGCCACAAGGTTTTAGGGTCCATAATGATGCTAAAAATCTTTATAATGATATTTAATGTTCCCTGATGATGTTTAGAGATTAAGTATAATTTTTGGGAATTTTTGGAGTACCCTAGGATACCCTAGGGTTTCGGCCAACAACAAGAACCCTTGTGTAGGGTTGGGTTTAAAACCTCAAGTGTATGTTTTATGTTTTATCATGATATTAAGGAGATGGAGGGTGTTTATGTGAATGTTCCACATGGCCTAGAGACCCCATGGGTTTCGGCCAAGTACCCTAAAGGGGGGAAAAGTTAGGACTTATTCCAAGTAAGGGTCCCAATGGCCCTATGGTAAGGTACGATTGGTGTTTAAGCAATGGTATTGGGGTTTAATGGAATTTTTCCCATACCCCCATGGCCTTGAAGTTTCGACCAAGAATAGAATTAGGGCTAAAAGATTAGGGTTGGCCTTAAGTATGGGATCAAAGGGTCCTTAAGTAAAATGGAAGAGTTTCATGCTAACCAAACCATTAGTTATATGTCAAGATTTATATGATTAGGTCATGAATGTTTAAGACATGTGCCATGTTTATGAATGATATGTAGGTATGCCATGTTTATGAATGATATGTATGAATGCCATGTCTTATGAATGATAGGTATGTATGCCATGATTTATGAATGATATGTATGAATGCCATGTCTTATGAATGATATGTATGAATGCCATGACTTATGAATGATATGTATGTATGCCATGTTTATAAATAATGTGTACCTATGCCATGTTATGAATGAAAGATGATGCTTATGTCTTTAAGGCATAAATATGCTAAACGGCACGGTCGATGGTTGACGGTACGACGGTCGTGAGGACCGGTAAATGGGCCGGTCAACGGGCCGAGCCTTAACAAGTTATGTTATGTTAAAGATGCCATGAATGTCTTATGAATGATGAAGTTTGTAAAGTATTTTACTTTATGGATGGGCTTGTACCGGACCGAAGTATGGGTCCAAGGGATGGGCACCTTAAGAATGCCCCGGTTCTGGACTACCGACTATGTTGTCCACGGTTCTGGCACTACCGTAGCTGTGCAACAGGGATGGGCACCTTAAGAACGCCTCGGTTCGGGGACTACCGACTATGCTATCCTTACCCTAGTAGGTCGAGGCTAGCTACCTCGTATTTACTTAGGGATGCGCGCTTATGATGTATGTATGTGGTACAAGCCAGGGCCCAATGATATGATGAATATGTTTAAGCATTAAAAGTATGGTTTAAAAGGTTAAGCATCCTTATATATATGCAATTGCCACATGCATCCATCCATGTTATGCATTATAATTATGATAAGAATATTATGCAAAGTAAGTGTATGCAAAGTAAGTTTATGCAAGGTATGTTTATGCAAATGATTTTGTTTATGTTCATGTTAATATATGATGCCATGATTTAATTATGTTCATGCTAGTTTAGAATGACATGATTTAATTATGTTCATGCTAGTTTAGAATGCCATGATTTATCTATGTTCATGTTAGTTTAGGATGCCATGATTTATTTATGTTCATGCTAGTTTAGAATGCCATGATTTTATTTATGTTCATGTTAGTTTAGGATGTCATGATTTAATTATGTTATGCTAAGTTAGAATGCCATGATTGGATTTATGTTCATGCTAGTTTAGAATGCCATGATTTAATTATGTTTATGCTAAGTTAGAATGTCATGATTTTAATGATGTCCATACCAATTTATGATGCCATGTTTTAACTATGTTATACTGAGATAGGACGCCATGATTTTATTTAGGTTCGTGCTAAGAATGTTTATGAAGTTATGTTTGTTATGTCTATGTCTATGCCAAGCACTATGTCATGCTATGAATGTTACGATGTTTATGTCTACGCCAAGTATTGTGTCATGCCATGAAGGTTTATGGTTATGTTTATGCTATGCTATGAAGATGATTATGTTATGTTTATGCCATGACGAATGTATGCTAAGTGATGAAAAGGCTTATGTTCTAAGTAAAGCACTAAGTATGTAATGGCTTATGTGCTCATGAATGAATGATGAATGGTTTTAGTGAGTAGGAAAGAGTCTTACTAAGCCTGTGTGCTTATAGTCTTATCTCCTTATACCGCAGATCACGCAAGGGGACAGTAAGGAAGCAGCAGGAGGGCATCAAAGAATGTGTGTGATAGTGACTTGGCCAAGGAGCAATATGGTTGCTCGTCTCATGATAGAACTTTATCTTTACTGTTATGTGTTTGAGCATGACTCTATGACATGATACTAAGTATGACATGATGCTACGAATGACATGATGCTAAGTATGATATGATGCTAAGTATAAAGTTACTACGCTAAGTTCCCATGTTATGGTGCTAGAAATGGTAGTAAGTGCATGTGGGAGTAAGTTAAAGGTTTCCGCTGCATTATGATGTGTACATGCCCTAAGTATGTTAACGTAACGCCGCTTTAGGAGAAAAAAAAACGGGCGTTATACGACCGATCAGGAGCGAGTCTGATCGGTCATCCGACCGATCTGGACCAGGCCAGTCCGATCAGGCTATATCCTGATCGGTCTGGGTGCGATCAGATCGAACGGTGATCTGTTCAAACGCATTAAATTTAGGTTGGTGGACCGATCCACCAACCGATTAACTTCGCGGAACCCCTTGTACTCGGGAACCCTAGCGCCGAAAAACCCCTTGCGCGACCCTGTGTGAGCAAGAAGGCTATCCTCGTGTTCCTCTTCCTCGCGTGAGCGTGAGTGTGAAGTTTTCTCCAGTCTCGTGCGCGTTCCTCTCTCGCAGAAACAGTCTGCGATTTTCTCTTGCGCCGAGTTTCTCGTTGCGAGTTCTTCTGATCCAAGAATCTTCTCCATGGCGCCTAAGTAAGCTTTGATTTCAGTTTTATTTTCACAACAGTTCTTGGAATATATGTTTGTGAAGCTAACCAAAGTTTTGTTCTTATTCTTGCTATTGTGTCGTGACTTACTTATTGTTGCCGTGGACTCCCATTCCAACCAAATGATCAATTTTTCACCTCTTCACTATTCTATTTTGATCTTGATCAAATCTGTCTATCTGTTGATTGGGTCTCATCCTATATATGATCAATTCGTGATCAATCTTATCATATGATTTGAATTCTGATGTGTATGATCAATTCAACTCTTTAGAAAATCTGCTAAGGGAAAGGAGGTAGCGGAGGGTGGTTCAAGGGGGAAAACTCCCTCGTCGTCTGCACCTTCCAGAAGGCCACAACCTTCTACTAGCTCCAGGTTCCTAAATGCGGCCTGTGAACAGGCCTTCCAAGCACAAACCTTCAAACTATTACCCTGTCGCTCCATTGACGTTCCCTTCCTAACTAAGTTTTGTCCCTCTGTCATGGAAATTGTCACTTACTACAATCTGGGTTTTCTTCTCTCCCTGGAACGGACCATAAACTATGACCTTGTATCTGAATTCTACAACAACCTCCAACAAGGTCCTCAAGGGGGATTCGAGTTCACTACTCGTGTCGGGAAGATGAACCTCGATTATTCATACGAGATTCTAGCTGAGTACTTGGGTGGTCGACGATCACCTAACCTCTATTCGATTTATCCGGAGCTCCCTGATCCTCTGTTGGCCCCGTTCACAGATACTACCCCCGATTCTATCTATCAGCACTTCTTTGGTCATCCTCGCCCTGCCGGGCTTGATGAGTTGGGTCCAGTTTTTCCTACCTTTGCAGCTCTCCGCCTTGCTCCAGCTGATTATGTCCTTTTCAAGATCATCACAAATTGCATTTTGCCCATTACTTCAAAGTCGTTGGCCGAGATCCGACCCTACCACTGCCTCATGCTCTACGGCATGCATTGCCGGATGGACTTTGATATCATGGAGAGCATTTTTCAGTCCATCCTATCCTACCGTGAGCCTAGCCGTCGCACGGTTTATATGCCTTTTGGTCACCTCATCACTGATTGGCTTATGTCAGTTGGTGTTGATGTCACCAAGGGCAGGACCGTGCCCATGGTTAAGCAAGATTGTCATTTGGGTCGACGGGCTTTTGCAAAGTCTGGTATTATCATTCGTGAGCGTGATGGGGTCTTGGTGTGGAAGGATGGACGCAGACTTGGTGAGCTGCCTGGCGGAGCACCACATTTCCAGGCATCACACGATGCTCCTCCTGCTGACGACGAGTTTGACGACGAGCCGGAGCCTGATCTGCGCTGGCAGATCTCAGAGCTGGATCAGACAGTACAGGAGTTTATTCAGCTGGGGGCGACAGATCGTGAGGAGTTTCGTTCGGGTTTTCGCTCCCTAGATTCCCGACTGACCAGGATCGAGAGTGGCGCAGCCACACATTTCCAGGAGGTGCACCTTCTTCGACCACTGCACCAGGGTCCTTGGCTCCTACTGATGCCACGATGGATGACTTCATGCGTGATGACGACCCCCCCCACTGACACTTGAGCTTGGATGTCTGCTGTCTTATCATGATCTGCGTATTTGACTGTGATACTTTTGAGCTGTATGCCCTGTGACTTGATTGTTGTGACCTTGTGTCACATGTATTTTGCTACTTGTCTGGATGTTTCATACTTTGCCTTATCTGTTTTTATCTACCATGCTTATCTACTCTTAGTATGTTTATTGTTGATGCCATGTTGTTTATATGACTATGATCTGCATGATTGATCCATTGTCATGTTCATGCTTACAATGCCATGTCTACTTGAGACTTATGAATATTATGGCATGTCTTGCGAGTTTATACTTCATACTCATATGATGCATGTGATTGCTATGTCTTGCTATAATTTTTCACATGTGGTCATATGATTAATCCACAAACTATCACATCTTTGTTGATTTGGGATACCTCTAGGGTTGAGGGGGAGTTTGTTTTAATCTTAACAGTCCCTCTTGCCCCTTTTCGGTGTTCGACAAAGGGGGGGAGTGTGGATTGGTTAAGTTTAAGAATGACCATGTTGTAGGGGGAGGATCTGGATTCCCCTATGATTGAGATCCCTAAACTTAAAATCGGATTGTCAAACAACAAAAAGGGGAGATTGTTGATGCAGTCTGGCCCTGATTGTTGTTTTGGTGTTGACATCGATTTTAGTTTAGGTTGATCATGTTGATTATGATTAAGTCCTGATCGGGGATCAGGCATGGTATGGAAAATCCTAGTCTGGAGGGCTAGGTGTTGGAAAGTCCTGACCTGGAGGGTTAGGTGTTGAAAAGTCCTAGCTTGGAGGGCTAGGTGTTGGAAAAGTCCTAATTCGGAAGGGTTGGGTGAAAAGTCCTAGCTTGGAGGGCTAGGTGAAAAGTCCTAACTTGGAGGGTTAGGTGCAAATTCCCATCCTGGAGAATTAGGTGAAAAAGTCCTGGCTTGGAGGGTCAGGTGCCTAGCTTGGAGGGCTAGGTTGGATGATGTTCTAACTCGGAAGGGTTGGGTGAAAAGTCCTAGCTTGGAGGGCTAGGTGAAAAGTCCTAGCTTGGAGGGCTAGGTGAAAAGTCCTAACTTGGAGGGTTAGGTGCAAATTCCCAACTTGGAGAATTAGATGGAAAATCCTTAGCTTGGAGGGCTAAGGTGGATGGAAACTTAGCTTGGAGGGCTGAGTTTGAGTCCCTGGATCGGTTTGGTGATCAATCAGGGATTCTGGCATGCTGCTCCTTCGTGGATCGGTCTGGTGACCGATCCAGCGATGACTGATCGGTCGGGTGACCGATCAGGGAGCACACAGTGAGGTTGGGAACCTACTGTGTTGCTCCTGATCGATCTGGTGACCGATCAGGGAGTATGCGTTTCACCCATTGACTGGCTCCTGATCGGTCTGGTGACCGATCAGGGAGCGAGCAGTGAGGTTGAGTTCTCTTGCTGAACTGCTCCTGATCGGTCTGATGACCGATCAGGTTTACTGTGCAGATCGTTCCGGAGAACGATCAAGCGTCGCAGGTTCCTCTCTATGATCGATCAGGATGGAGCCTGATTGGTCTGGTCAGGTTCTGATCGGTTTGGTGACCGATCAGGAGGCTGCCTGATCGGTCCGGTGACCGATCAGAAGGCTTAGCCTGCGAAACTCAGAAATCGCCCAATATGAGGGTGGATCGGTCCGATGAACGATCCACGACCGGGGATCGGTCTGGTGATCGGTCCAGGAGAATCTCAAAGAAATCGCGATTTCTGATTAAGCGTTGGGGATCGATCAGGACAGAGCCTGATCGGTCTGGAGCCAGTCTGATCGGTCTGGTGACCGATCAGGAGGCTCTCTGATCGGTCCGGTGACCGATCACTTTAATTCAAATTGCATTGTCAGACGCTCTGATCGCGTCTGAACACAACCGATTCGCTGCCACTTTCCTCTGATATTTGATATGCTGGTTGATTTGCTGCTCTAATACTCTGAGTAAGTTTCAGGTGACAGGGGAGGATTCAAACACTCAAGGAGAAGTCAAAGAGAGTTTTCCTTGGAGCAGGTTTGTCCCTTTCTCCACACAAGTTGCAACGGCTGGATGCAGGACTGAAGCTGCTGACTGAAGCTTGGCTGAGGGAGCTCAGGAAGTTCAGTTAGGGTTCAGTGTAGCTGGCGCGTTGGCAGTGAGGCAGCTGTAGGCTGCTGGAGATGAAATCATCTATTGCTTAGCGGAGAAACAAAAGGAACGAGAGTGGTAGTGTTCAAAGAGGCTTAATTCTTGTGCTCTTGAGTTCCAGCGTTCTGTTTTGCTCCACATTAAGCTTGCTGTTCTTGAGTTCTTCAATCATTCTGAGCAAGCTATTGAAAAGCAATCATCATACTTGAGCGCTTGAAGGAGAAAACAAGAGGCTTGGAGTCCGACAGTGGGAAGAAACGGAGAAGGGTTCTGCGTGAGATCGCCACTGGGTGGAGCTCAGGGAAGCTTGCTGTGTTTTTGTCCTTGCTAAGTGTTTAAGTAAGATCCTTCTTGTTGTTTCTTTGTGCTCATTCTATATCATTGTTTGAAACACACTGTGGGGAGGTTTCTCCACCGAGAAGGAGGTTGCTTCATATCAGGTGATCACCGGGGCTTGATCTGCCGACGATCAAGGGATCGCCCACCTTAAGGGCACGCCAAGGAGTAGGGGCAAGTTATCCCCGAACCTTGTAAAATCTCCTTGTTAGCGATCTTGCTAATCTTGCTAGTTAGGTTTTGGCTTAAGTTTCTGCAAGTTTTGTTTTCCCATACTTCCGCTGTGCTATTAATAACTTCAAGTGCAGAAATTTGATAACTCTTCAAAGAAGAAGTGATTGGCTATATTCACCCCTCCTCTCAAGCCATCTCGTTCCCAACATAAGAAACACTCAATTAGAACCATAACAAACAAACATGTAACTAATTTACTAAGTAGGATATATCTAATACCAATAAATACCTAGATAGGTCATATGATACTTCTAAAGTACATGCGTACTAGCGATACTCTTTGGATCATAAAATAAGAGTTGAGACTATACAACTAAAAATTTAGATTTTTAACTCAAAGATCAAGCAAAGAAAAATACCAATGAAGAAAATAAGCACAATAAAACTAAGATAAATAAATCTATTCAGATAATAGGATAATCATGCATTCAAAAATAAACGAAACTAAAGAATTAAGCAAGAAGTTCTCGCCTCGAAATGAAGTGTCTATTCGAAATAACCTCCCACAATTAACTGTGTGAGTCCAAAGTCAAAGTCTTATATCAATGACTAAGTTTAGCTATTTAACAAATTAAATAATTAGTTAAATTATATCTAAATAAAATTAAGATAAATCCTATTTGCTACATCTGTTTAATTAAATCTTAAACCATAGTTGATTCTTTCTAAACCCAATCAATAGAAAAAAATATTGACCAGGTAGCAGACGAACCTGGGGTGACCGATCCGACGCCACGGAAGTTTGCCACTGGCCACTAGGGTAAATTAGGAAGCGCTCACAATGAACGATCTAGAAGTCCAACGTCCCAAGGTTCACACCCCATTTGGAGGAAAAATTCCTGCAAAATACGTCGTAAGTAGGGATCGAACCGCGGATGCCTGAGATAACAACTAGTCACCCTATCGCTGTACCATAACCCCGGGAGCCTAAACCCAATCAATAGAGCTCACATAGTTGGGACATATTATGGTACTTTATTTTTAAAAATTTAATCATTAGTAAAGATAAAATTTATAATGGTCATGATCCTCCTATGTTATTTAAGCTCACAGCATTGCCCAGGCAGCTGACATTTATGGATGACTATAACTTGTTTCCATTAATTAAATCCATTGTCTCTAGAAGTAGAAGAGTGAAAGGAATAGTTGTTTTCTAATGTAGGTAAAGATAATGGAAAAGCTAACAATATTTAGAATTTAATCTTGAATCTCACGCCATTTTATATTCATGGCCATATTATCTATTTTCTTATAAAAACTAATGATGCCCCACTATGGTGTAGTGGAAGGTTAACTAGTTAAATCCTATATATATGTGGTTCGATCCTTAATTATGGTGTATTTTACGATAATTTTTTCTTCAAATAGGGCGTGAACCCAGGGATGTTAGGCTTCTAAACTGTCCACCACGAACACTTTTCGATTTACCCTAGCGGCCAATGGGAAACTTCTATGGGATCGAATTGTTCGCTCGAGATTCGACGTTATCCAACCTCATTTTTTTTATAAAGACTAATGACAACTCTTACTCCTTTACTAGTGATTAATTGGTATATAAAACCACTGCATCGCTACAAACATCTTAATCAACAATCGAACTACACTCTACAACTAATCAATCTATATAGCCACAACGAACTCGCACTACAAAAATATCAAGCAATAGCGACGAACTTCTTTAATAGTCCGTCGCAAGTGGCGACGGATATATAGTATCCGTCGCCAAAGTTGCGCGGCAAGTCAAAATTCTGAATATAGCAACGGACATGGTCAACGTCCGTCGCTAGTGAGACGGATAATATAAATTATCCGTCGCTAATTGTAAGCGACGGGTCAAACCGCCTCAAGATAGCGACGGCGTTGACCAATCCCGTCGCTAATCAGTGACGGACAAGTTAATCCGTCGAAATATTTCTTAAAAAGGGCGACGACCTCCTTCCCCCGCGGTCACGTGAACCCTAGCGACGGTTGATCTCGAGCGATTCTCCTCCGGCGATTCTCCGTCGATTCTCCTCCGGCGAACCCTCCTCCGATCCCAGGTACGCTAGCTAAGCTCCATTTGCCGTCAAGTCCGTTTGTTTGTGCTAATGCGGCGCCGTCATCTTCTCCGGGCAGCCACGGCTCTTGGCACGGCCGCGCGCGGCCTCCCGCGGCCAGGCGGGGCCTCGCATTTGCAAGCGGCGCCTGCTGCCGGTCGCGGGCCAGTGCTGTCGGCGGCCCCTGCTGCGACCGACACCCAATAAGGGGTTTAATTAGGGTTTTAGATTTAATTAATTGAATTAATTAGATTAATTCAATTAATTTGATTAATTCAATAATTGTTTGATTTATTGTTTGAATTAATTTAATTTAATTTGATTAATGTTTGATTTATTTTAGGTTAATTGTTTGGTTAATTAGAATAATTAGATGATTAATTGTTTGTTTAATTAGATTAATTGATTTATTAATTAGATCTTGTTTGATTAATGTTAGATTAACTGTTTGAATAATTAGATTAATTTGTTGATTAATTCTTTGATTACTTAGAATAATTGATTCATTATTTATATAATGTTTGATTAATTAGATGTATTTTGTAATATAGGATCAATATCAAATTTTAATATGCATGGATGATAATATGTGTGGTTTGATTAAATTGTCTTATCTGAATTCAGATACAATGTATCCGAATAAGGCATGGATGTATAATAGGTTAGACAATGGATTTATCCGTGACGAATTTTTTGCTGGAGTGGAAGAATTTGTAAACTTTGCAAAGTGTCATCCTGAGTGTTTGAATGACACAGAGTTGAAGTGTCCATGTAATCAATGCAAATATAGAAATACAGCTTTCCGTGATGAAGATACAGTGAAAACTCATATCGCCAGGTATGGGTTTGTTCCAAATTATTACAACTGGTATTGTCATGGAGAGTCGTATGTATATGAATTTGGTGGACCTTCTGTTGCATCATCATTGAACTCAATTGGACCAGAGACATCATATAACCCTGCTGATGCAATGCAATCAATGGTTTACGATGCAATGAATGCTTTTGATCAATCAAATGTAGAACAAATACCTACTTCTGATGTTCAGAAAATGTATGACATGTTAAAGGCTAATGAAAGAGAATTATGGAAAGGTATTCCTTCTGGTCATTCTCAATTATCTGCTACTGCAAGATTATTGAATATGAAGGCAGAACATCATTTCTCAGAACGATGTTATGATGACATATGTCAACTTATGTCAGAGTTGCTTCCAACTGATAACTGCATGACTGATAGTTTCTACAACACTAAAAAACTGATTAGAGATTTGGGTTTGCCAGTTGAGAAGATACATTATTGTGTCAATAATTGCATGATCTTTTGGAACCAAGATAGTGAATTAATGGAATGCAAAATCTGTAACCATCCCCGTTATAAGCATGGTGCTCGCATGGTAAATCAGAAGAAGAAGAAAAATATTCCTTACAAAGTCATGTATTATTTTCCTTTGACTGCTAGACTCCAACGTTTGTATGCATCAGCAGCAACAGCAAGTCATATGATCTGGCATCAAAACCATGGACATGATGGAGACATTATGTATCATCCTTGTGATTCCCCTGCATGGAAATATTTAGATTCAACATTTTCTTCCTTTGCTATGGAACCACGTAATGTCAGACTTGGACTTTCTGCAGATGGATTTCAGCCATTTGAAAGTTATGGACAACAATATTCATCGTGGCCTGTTATCTTAACACCATACAACTTACCACCATGGATGTGCATGAAAGATGAATTCATGTTTCTTACTGTTTTAATTCCAGGCCCTCAAAATCCAAAAGGGCACATAGATGTTTTTTTACAACCTTTGATAGCTGAGCTGAATTATTTATGGAATATAGGTTCAGAGACGTATGATGACATTGCTACAAAGTCAAACTTTTTAATGCATGCAGCATTGTTATGGATTATTAGTGATTTTCCTGCTTACTCAATGTTATCAGGATGGAGCACAGCTGAGTTAGATGTATTGAACATTAACTAATCAGAGTTTGTATTAAGATGAGTTGTTAATTTAGATCATTCTGCTTGTATTGAACAGTTTTATACGATGCTTGATTATCTCTTTGCTAGATTTATTTACATTGTCTTCATTAGTGCATGTTTCCATTTGCCTCTAATATGTCTCATTGGAAAGATTACCTATTCTGCTTATCTGCTTAAACTTTGTGTATAATCAGGTACCATGGCTGCACCCCGTGATCAGCAGATTAGACTTACGGTCGTCGGTGACAGGTATAACTATTCTTCTTATATATTTTCTTACAGAATTTGCTAATATATTTTATTTTTTCCTACAGTTTCATACCAGATGGGCATCAGGTGTCATCGTATATTTCTAAAAAAATTTAAAGAAAGACTGTCACCTTCGACGACATGGGGCCACATTGAGAATGATTTGAAAACATTCTATTACGGGGAGTTTTTAGTAAGTAGTTTAGATGTATATTTAATTTGATATTATAGATTTTTTTCATACTAACCATATTTTTTTTTTGTTACAGAAAAGGTATACCTGGGAGGAGGTGCAGAGGAGCAATTCAAGAGGACTTGGAATGCCTACTGCTCCAAATTGTACAGGGACATGCTCTACAAATGGAGAAAGAAGGCTGATAGGCCTACAGAGGTCCCTGAGCCGATTTTAGCATGGCGAGCTGTCTGGGATGCCCGGCATTGGCAAGAGAATGCTGCGATTGCTCGAGGCAATCACAATTCAGAGGTTGCTGGCCCCGGCACGGGATCCACGAAGCACACTGCTGGATCCCGTTCCTTGTCCAGCATGCCAGTGATTTGGTAAGTAGTTTTTATTTAGGTTATTAAAGGTATTTAGTATATTTTTTTGGATATATTTAAACATTATATTTTGTATTTACAGGCTGCTGAGCTACAGAGATCTCCTACTAGTTGGGAGTTATTCAGCAAGACCCACAAGAAAAAAGATGGGTCTTTTGTCGATCGTCGCTCCCTATCAATCAATGTAAGTATATTAATTATATTTTATTTGTTTTGACATTTTATATAGACTAATTAAATTTTTTTTCACAGGAATCAATGACCACTAGAGTTGCTGAGGCACAGTCATCTCAGCCTGCTGCAGAGGGGGAGGATGCACAGTCTCTTTCCACTGACGATATGAATCAGATTTATTTTGAGGTCGTCGGTGGGAAGAGGAAGACCACCTGCTACGACCTGGGCTCTCAGGCAAAGGTTACATATGATCAGATGAGAGCTCCAGGAGTTAGGGGGCGTCCAGCATCCTCCTCCTCTACCTCTAGTGATGTTCGTCATTTGCGGGAGGAAAATGAAGCCCTGCGGACTCGACTCACGTCGATAGAGTCGACGTGTGCCGGGAGGGACGTAGAATGGGCTAAGAGGAACGCAGAGTGGGATCAGAGGGACGCAGCGAGGGATGCTGAGTTGAGAGATTTGCGAGCTCGCCAGGCACATACTGAGGAGATAATACGTCACATGCGAGCTTTTGCAGCGACCCTATCGCCGATGACACAGATGCCAGCCCTTCCCGTCCCTCGTTTTGATGCTCAGGATACACAGATGTTAGCCGCTCCCGCTCCCGCCCATCGTTTTGAGTCTCAGGAGACAGAGGATCCTGAGCATCCCACAGAGGAGTGGAGATATTATAGTGGTATGATCAATTTTTCCCTTAATTTTTTTCAGTAACATTGTATTAAGTTATTATATTCATAATGTATTAATATATTAATTCATTTATGTTTACAGATTCGACATTATCAGAGTTGAATTCAGAGTTCTTCTCTTGCTTGAAAGGTATGAATATTGGATATTATTCGTTTATCATTTCTTATTTGTTTTTTTTTTCATTTACATATTTATTATTATTAGAGTTATCTTCTATTTGTTAATTTCCTTCTATTAGAGTTATCTTCTATTACATATGCTTACTTCATTTGTTATTTCTTATTAGTATCAATTCAAATTTCTTTCTTTATTCGATTGTTTTCTTATTGTTTTATCTTCTATTGTGCAGGAATATTTTTACTTTTTATCCATTCTTCACTCTGATATTCATGTACGTAATGATTCTCTACTAAACTCTGATTTTTGATGTATACAGTTTTTTTGATACTTTGACATATGTTTACTTTCTTTTAATGTATACATTTGTATATTTACTCTTGTTTGGATTGGATTAACCAAACAAGAGTAATTAGTTTACATTTGGCCATTTGGATATGTTTACTTTTGGATTTGTTTGGATATGTTTGGACATTCTGATACATTTGGATATGTTTACTTTCTTTTCATGTATACATTTGGATATTTGTATAACTTTACTCTTGTTTCAGAGTTTGGATTGTATACGTTTGGAAATTAAACTTTGGATTGAATAGTAGATTCAAATTGAAAGTTTAGATGTTGTGAATGTATTGGATTGGATTGGAAATGTAAGTTTAGATTATTGTGAATGTTTAGATGTTCAAATATATATTTCTGTTTGATATTCGTTTAGATATTTGTATATGTTATTGATGTATATATGGGAAGTGGAAGAAATGGATTGTGGCTGGAAAAATTTTCCAGTTTTAGCGACGGACTTTTTAAAAAATCCATCGCAAATAGCGACGGATTATTGACTTTCCCGTCGCTATAACGATCGATTAGCGACGGAATTTGACCAAATCCGTCGCTATTACGATATCTTAGCGACCGACTTTGACCATTTCCGTCACTAACCCGATTGAGTTGCGACGGATCTTTGACCATCCGTCGCTAGTATTTCACTGGCCACGTAGCCCCGTTTTCTCGTTGTTTGCGACGGATGGTATATATCCGTCGCTAAGATAACGACGGAACAAAAAAAACTCCGTCACGAAATTGCTCTGTGACGGGTTTTCAGCCGACGGCGCCAAATCCGTCGCTATTAGTGTTTTGCGACGGAATAGCGACGGATTCCGTCCGTCGCTATTGCTTGTTATTTTTGTAGTGTCGAGCGATGCCTACAGCAACACCAAACACACCTGTACATCTCAAGGAGTCCGCGTTCGGAAAGCCCCTCCCCAATAGAAATAAAGTCAATGCATCTTCATTGGGGTATATACGTCTAACCAAATACACATGAAATTTTGGTACTAAATTTTGTTACCTACAGCTTGGTCCCCGATGGTTTCGCTCATGGCAGCCGATAGTGGCTCACGCAATGGTTGTAATGGTTGGTGGCCAGAGGTGAAAACAGCAGTAGTAGTCGACCTCTAATGATGAGGAGAGATCGGGGACAAAGAGGCTTGAGAGGCGACCGCACAGAGGAGGGGTTGCTGTCGACTTCGATCGAGGGAGGAGGAGAGGAAGAGAAAAGAAAAGGTTTCTCTCTTCACTCACGTGGAGAGGAAAATCGCGAGGGAGGAGGTGAGGGAGGAGGCGCGATTAGGGCTTCAGCGTCGAGCAATTGGTGAAGAGTAGAGGGGCAGATGTTTGCACGATGAGGACCGCGATGCAAGGAGAGGAAAAGAAAAAGGGAAAAAGGAAAGAGAGAAACATAATAAAATAAAATAAATAAGTGGCGGCGGCGTTTTTTTACAAAAGACCTTCCAAATTGGATGGTTTATTCTTCACCCTTAATATAAGGTTTTACGCGTTTAAACCCTTCAATTTTTTCCATATTTAACATCCTATCTATATTCAAGGACACTGCACATCATCTTCATCTCCTCAAAATAGATATATACCCCTAGAAGGACTCTCTAACTATGGTAAGGATTATTATTTCAGGGCACAGGGCACTCTGAGAGTGCAAAGACGATTCAGATCTGATTCCCTAGATGCATCCCCTACTGACATATGACGCTGGATGAATAAAAATACAACTAATCACAATCGGATCTAGTCTCCTTTGTAGCTCTTACAAGAATGATTCGTCTTCCGATGAGTCTAACCCTCCATTTTGAGTATGTCTCAGGTTTTCTCATCACCTTTACTGACTATTTCTAGAGCGTAGTAATTCGTTGACTGATGACTTGATCATCCATGATATTTAGCCGGAACACGAGGTAAAAGAGAAAAATAAAATACAATGTATATTAAAAATATTGATGATGAAAATGGAAAAGGTAATTATCCCCTTCTTGGTTCTTACAATAAGGATCTGTCTCCTGGTCAGTCTAATACTTCATTTTGAATCTGTCTTAAGTTCTCTTATGTCCTTCACCAACTATTTCCGAATCGTAGCAGTTCGTTGACTAATGACTTAATCGCCTACGATATTTAGCCAAAACACGAGGCAAATAAGAAAGATTAAAATACATTGTATATTAAAAATGTTGATAAAAAAATGAAAAAATAAATTAAATGTCAAGAATGGGATTCGAACCCACGATTTTAAAGGGGGGAATCAACCCTACAGGAATCTATCTCGCAGAACACGAGGCAAATGAGAAAAATTAAAACACATTATATATTAAAAATGTAAAATTAAAAAAAAAATAAATGTCAAGAATGGGATTCGAACCCATGCCCTTACGGACCAGTACCTGAAACTGACGCCTTAGACCAACTCGGCCATCTTGACATTGATGAAACGGAACAGTTCAACTGATTATTAAATTATAATAATTCATTTGTTCTTGTTTTCCAATTCATCCTTGACGACTCTTAACAAGGGCACACATGACTTTTAGATTGACTAAAGGGTGCACTCGGTTTTCAATTTTACCCCTCCGTTCAATGATTTTGGTCTTGCATTTCAAAAATAACACCACTTTAATATTGCATAAAATCCTTAAAATCAGTACTACTGTGATGGTATTGTATTTTGAAAATTAAAGTAATCCTATTTTTTAAGATAGAGAAGTCAAAAGAGTGTGCAATGTCATAATATCAGTGTTTCTAGATTTTGAAAATCAACACCTCAAATGTTATGGAAAAAAAATAAGAAATTTAAATTCAATCGGCTATTAGCATGCAGGAGGTATAAAATACAAAATAAATGCATCATTTGATAAATTTAAATTAGATGTGGCTTTTAAATATTTCGAAAGGCGCCAGTTGATCAATTTGTGTAAGTAGAGCGACAAACAAGTCGAGCCAAGCTAAATTTTAGCGACAATTTACCAAAGGGCGTATCCAACTATTCATAATTACCGAAAGGAGTACCATAGTTTCTATTATACCAAAGGGCGCATCCCATATAGTGAAGTTACTTTTATACCCCTCCCGCCAAAGAATGACTTTATCAAACACAGTTTCGAGACAACCGAACCACTTTATCAATAAAATATTAATTTGTGGTTCGGATGGGTAGCAGTCGAAATTTTCTCCGTTCTCTCTTAGCGCAACAACGTAAGTGGAAGTCCTTCATTTCGGATAAAAGCTCACTCTCAACCTCTCTCAGCGCAAGAACTCGCCTTCTTGCAGTCCTACGTGCCCTAGCTGTGATATAGTCGCGAGCTCATCCCCCGAATCCCTGCGGACAACCAAAACCTAGGCATTGCTCGAAAGCGTTTCTGTGTGATCCTGAGGTGGGTTTTAGTGTTAACGTTGAAGTGGAGACTGATCGGCATAATACACCAAGGGGTTAGGGTTTCTGCACGTTGGATTTATTTGATAATGTCAGGCAAAAGGTCTGTACGTGGCTCAGCGTCTTCTTCCTTGGCATTATCCACTAAGGTATGTTAGCGATATGCTTATGTCAAACCAGCATTGTTTGTCAACATGTTTAAAATTATTTTGCTGAATAAATTTGTACTGTATATAAACTGTAGGATTCAGATGACATTGGACAAAAATTACGTTAGTGCAGTATTTTAGGCCACTTTAAACAATTTTTTGAAGAATTTGACATTTTAAATGATCGACACATTGCGAAGATCAAAGGGTCGCCTTTCAGTTTTTTCCTGGACATACAAGAATTGCAGCATATCCGTGGAATTTTGGCTAATATATTTGAAAGTTGGGATTCAACCTCGCAAGGTTTTAAATTCTCAGGTAATAGTTTTAGTTATGAATTGTAGACAATAGCTATAGTATCTATAGTAAGATAAGACAGTAATATAGATGGCCTCAAATGATTAGTTTTTGATAAAGTTTAATCATTTCATTTTAGGGCTACTGAGGGACTGAAGTGAAAATGACTTCAGGCCCTCGGTAGGCCTGAAATAAAATCATTTCAGGCCTACCGAGGGCCTGAAGTTAATTTAGTTCAGGCCCTCGGTAGGCCTGAAATGAATACATTTCAGGCCCACCTCGGGCCTGAAATGAATTCATTTCAGGCCCTCGTCGGGTCTGAAATGTATTCATTTCAAGCCCTCGTCGGGCCTGAAATGTATTCATTTCAGGCCCTGGTCGGGCCTGAAATGAATTCATTTCAGACCCTCGTCGGGCCTGAATTGAATTCATTTCAGGCCCCACGTGGAATAATTTCAAGCCTATATTCTTGATGATAACTAAATATTGTAATTGTTTCAGGTGTACCGGTTGCGTTCTCCAGACGAGATGTTGCATTGATACTGGGTATAGTGGACCGTGGTGTTTCGGTCCCTATTAATTCAACTAAAACATCGGGTGACCTCTATCGTACTTACTTCTCAAAAGAAAAACAACCTACAAGAACAAGACTTGAGGAGTTACTTAAACATTTTTCTAAAAGTGTTGAATCAGAGGATGATGTGTTATTAGTGTGTAAATTTTATATTTTGTATATATTTGTTTGTGTTTTATTTTCGTCTAGTACATATAAGGTTCCTATAGGTCTTGTAGATATAGTAGATGATTATGACAATCTAGGTAGATTCAATTGTGTAGAAGCTATCCATCAATTTTTGTCTCCACAATTACCTAAGATTGGGGACTTATTTTCATCAACTCAGGGAAACCAGAGCACCACCAACCTCCCTTACCTAAAGGGATTTGCAGGGCTTTTGGCAGTGAGTAGAATTATCTTGTTAAATTTTATAATATTTTGATGTCATTAATGTATTTGGCTGCAAAAATTTGTGTAGGCATGGTTTTTGGAGCATATACCAATTCAAAAACCATTCAATGTTGAAGGGCCCCGAATAAATAAGTGGAGGAATATTCCTTCGCATATTAGTAGGGTGAGGGGCCTTGTCGACCGACTCTCGTCTGAAGAGGTAATTATTCTTAAATGTGATCTATCTGAGTTAGATAGAGAGGTAGTAACATTTGTGTACTTCGTAATTGACAGGTTATTGTTGAATTAATTCCTACCCTACATGAGAACACATTGTTTGAGAACCTTGATATCGGTGATGACATACCACGGCCAATGGAGACATCAGAAGGAGATGTTAGGCTATGTGATGAATGCATTCTTAAGGACAACCGAATCAAGGAGCTAACAGAGGAGAATATATGTTTGAATGAAAGGGTTAAGGAATTACTTTCAATTATTGAAAAAAAAGGCATGGAGGGTCAAGAAAGCTATCCTGTAGTCGATCCTCTTTCTGATCCAGTATCTTGTACACCTAGGAGAGGACGTGACCGAACTAGGTATGATTACAGGGATACTCCAATTGACAGTCCAGTATGACACCAGCTTTTACCTAAGGGGAAGCGGGACAGGAAACAAATATCAATTGTTATGGACAAGGGAAAAAGGAAACTTAGTGAGGAGGATATGGATGAAGCAAGAGGAAACATTTACGATGTAATGGAAGTCATGTCTGAAGAAGACATAGAGGAGGAAACAAGAAGAACCTCCGAACTATACAAAACGAGGCAACAAGGCATTGATGTAAGTGTGTTAATTTCATTTAAAATACATCAATTGTATTGAATTTGGTCAATAATTAGTTTGGGCTAAATAAATTTTATTGATGTAGTTTGTGAAGAAACATTTTATGAATACAAAGAAGAAAAATAAAGATAAAGAAGTGGTCTACCTGATAAATAGATTGGAGAATCTAAAGTAAGTTACAAAATATTATAGTTTAGGTTAATTTTTATATATTCTCTTATGTAATATATAATCATATCAATTTACATGGCAGGTTGGCAAATGAATTTATCTGGGAGGATGCACCCTTTGCTTTGAATTTGCATTCATTCTTACAAATCCTCAATGGAGAGGTTTTTACAAAAGGCGAGGTCATTGATGCCTTTTGTAAAATTTAATTTAGGGGAGCATCCGCATGTGGTAGGCCATACAACAAGTCAATATATTGTTCAACCTTCTTCACAGTAAGTGATGTATATTAATTAAACAGATATATTGTACAAGACCTAATATTATGATATGAGTATTATTAATTTTGTGAATGCATATTTGTAGGCATCAATCAGATCGTCAAGAAAGATTTCCCTGCAACAAGTGATGAAGACTGATATGCTTGAACAAGGGTTTAGATTTATTTTAATTCCTTTGTGCAGTGATAATACACACTTTCACTTGTTAGCGGTGGATACAGAATCCATGACTTTTAATCATTTTAATTCTCTTGCTAGTGGTCGTAAATATAAGCATGAATTTGACACAGCGGTGAGCTACCTTCCTTTATTCTTATATATGGTCATCATTTTCTCTAAAATGTCATTGATGGTGATTAATAAATTCATGATATGTTTGACAGGTAAAAGAACTTAAACAATATACTCGCGAGGAACTTACGGATATTCATCCGTATCTACAAAGTCATCATCCCTTGGACAAATGGCCCTCCGTCAGACAAAAATGTCCCCAACAAGAACATAGGTAACTAAATGAGGAAGAACTTTCTTATTTTTTAAAATAAGAAAGTATTTTATAAACCCACTTATTGAAATCTAAAAAAGTGTTTGTTAATTTCAACGTGGACTGTGCCTTCTTTGTCATGCAATATGTTCGATGTCTCCTATATGATGAGAAGATGGATTTCAAACAAGGAGACATGAGTAGAATCAGATTTGAGCTGACAGTTAATATTCTGAGAGACATGTTTTGTAAAACTTGAGATAATCTGAAAACTGTATTGGTGATGTAAAAATCCATTGCTGTTGATTGACATCGATTTGTATGGAAAAATCTCCTTATGTGGATGTTGTTATGATTATGTAGATGTTGTTATTCTATATAATATATTGTCAACAAAAAGAAAACAATTGGGTGATGTTTATTCAAATCCAGTTGTTGCACTGTTGTGTGCCAAGTGATACGGTCAGATATAATAACTGATAATGCACTGTTGTGTGCCAGTTGCTGCACTGTTGTGTGCCAAATGATCTATTCTGTTACATCTTGTAGGTAAATATAGATTATTATTCTAAAAATCATTATATAATCTAATCAACAATATATATTATATAAATCAGATATAGGAGGTTCAACCGGTGGGTTTTGAGCAAAACCCACTGATGGAACTAAACTAAACATATAGGTTTGGAAAAAATTATAATTTGATGTTTCGGACACCTAATCTACATTCTCCAACCTCAACCCAAACTACTGATAATGGATTTTCAGAAATCCAGATATGGGAGGTCCATCAGTGGGTTTTGCTCAAAACCCACTGATGGAACTAAACTAGCCCTATAGTTTTGGAAAAATTTATAATTTGAGGTTTCCGACACCTGAAATACTTTCTAGAACCTCAACCCTAACTACTGATAATGGATTTTCAGAAATCCAGATATGGGAGGTCCATCAGTGGGTTTTGCTCAAAATCCACTGATGGAACTAAACTACACCTATACTATGGAGAAAATTATAATTTGAGGTTTCCGACACCTAAAATACTTTCTCCAACCTGATCCCTAACTGTTGATAATTTTTTTTCATTAATCCAAATATGGGATGTCCATCAGTGGGTTTTGCTCAAAACCCACTGATGGAACTAAATTACACCTATAGGTTTGGAAAAAATTATAATTTGATGTTGTCGACACCTAAAATACTTTCTCCAACCTCATCAATGGGTCCTTCAGTGGAGTTGAGGTGTTACAAACCTCAAATTATAATTTCAGGCCCACGTCGGACCTGAAATAACTTTATTTCAGGCCCAAGGTGGGCCTGAAATAAAGATATTTCAGGCCCATAGTGGGCCTGAATACATTTATTTCAGGCCCACCGTGGGCCTGAATACATTTATTTCAGGCCCACCGTGGACCTGAAATAAAAACATTTCAGGCCCACCGTGGGCCTGAAATAAATATTATTTGAGGACCACCCTTAACCATATAATATTTTGACTTCATCCCACAAGTTGGATTACATATTTTATCCCTAAACCCTAAAATACTCTCTCCAACCTCACCCCTAAATACTGATAATGGTTTTGTAGAAATCCAGATATGGGAGGTCCATTTGTGGGTTTTCAGAAATCCAGATATGGGAGGTCCATTAGTGGGTTTTGCTCAAAACCCACTGATGGAACTAAGCTACACCTATAGGTTTGGAAAAAATTATAATTTGATGTTTCTCACACCTAAAATACTTTCTAGAACCTAAACCCAAACTACTGATAATGGATTTTCAGAAATCCAGATATGGGAGGTCCATCAGTGGGTTTGCTCAAAACCCACTGATGGACTAAACTAGCCTATAGCTTTGACAAATTTATAATTTGATGTTTCCGACACCTAAATACTTTCTAGATCTCACCCTAACTACTGATAATGGATTTCAGAAATCCAGATATGGGAGGTTCCATCAGTGGGTTTTGCTCAAAACCCACTGATGGAACTAAACTACACCTATAGGTTGGAAAAATTATAATTTGATGTTTCTCACACCTAAATATTTTAGAACTAAACCCAACTACTGATATGGATTTTCAGAAAATCCGATATGGGAGGTCCATCAGTGGGTTTTGCTCAAACCCACTGATGGAACTAAACTACCCTATAGGTTTGGAAAAAATTATAATTTGAGTTTCGACACCTAAAATACTTTCTAGAACCTAACCCAAACTACTGATAATGGATTTCAGAAATCCAGATATGGGAGGTCATCAGTGGGTTTGCTCAAACCCACTGATGGAACTAACTAGCCTATAGCTTGGAAAAATTTATAATTTGAGGTTTCCGACACCTAAAATACTTTCTAGAACCTCAACCCTAACTACTGATAATGGATTTTCAGAAATCCAGTATGGGAGGTCCATCAGTGGGTTTTGCTCAAAACCACTGATGGAACTAACTAGCCTATAGCTTTGGAAAATTTATAATTTGAGGTTTCCGACACTAAATACTTTCTAGAACCTCACCTAACTACTGATAATTTTCAGAAATCCAGATATGGGATGTCCATCAGTGGGTTTTGCTCAAAACCCACTGATGGAACTAAACTACACCTATATTTGGAAAAAATTATAATTTGATGTTTCGACACCTAAAATACTTTCTAGAACCTCAACCCTAACTACTGATAATGGATTTTCAGAAATCCAGATATGGGAGGTCCATCAGTGGGTTTGCTCATAATTGTATTCAGGCCCACGTTGGGCCTGAAATAACTTTATTCAGGCCCACCTTGGGCCTGAAATAAAGTTATTTCAGGCCCGACGTGGGCCTGAAATATCTTTATTTCAGACCCACCTCGGGCCTGAAATAAAGTTATTTCAGGCCCGACGTGGGCCTGAAATAAAGATATTTCAGGTCCTCAGAATTTGTGAAAATCATCCGAGGGCCTGAAATATTTGATAAAAACAAATTCCTCTAATCCTCTAATTTTCAGGTATTTGTGGAAATCAGATAAATATTGAGAATTAAAAATTTCCTTTTAATTTGATATGTTATATATTTGAAATACAAAAAATATACCTAAGTTATTTGTAAAATAACTGAAAAAAAAAGTTACCGTTTAGGGCCTGAAATC
>JAGFNQ010005414.1:69435-102418 GCA_024364735.1 Boesenbergia rotunda | reverse complement strand
AGGGTATCACATTCATACATATTAACATATAGCATAGCATGAATTTCTTAGGCATACATACTTATCTTGCATAGCATGGCATGGACACAAACATGGTCATGAAATGAACATATCATCAGCATATAAATCTTCTTAACTTGAACTTTCTTAACATGACATTCTTAAGTGCATAATATGAATGAATGCATGAGTGGAATGCACAAGACATAAGGATGCTCTTTTGGAAAACTTAATACATAATACTTAAAAATACATTCTTGCTTGTGGGATCCCTGGCTTGTACCCTTGTATTTGCGCGCATACCCTAGTAGGATGCGAGGTAGCTAATCCCGACCTACAGGGCCCTCTTGCTAGGCTTACTCTCGTTCAGCCTAGGGACAGCTGCGGTAGTCCGGAACCGTGGATCCCTTTCGGGATCCGGTACTTGCCATTCTTTAAAATAAAATACTTACATGCATTCTTTTCTTTCTTTCTTGATGAATATTCTATAGACGTTCAGTCATTCTTCTTTTCTTTCCTTTCTTTCTTTCTTATTGAACGTACTATAGGTATTCACATATTCTTTCTTTCTTTCATAAAGAATGCAGACATTTCATTTATTCATAATCATGAATCCATACATAATCTTTCCTACTTTCATAAGGAATGCATAGTATACAACATATATAGTATGGCATTCATACAACATGGAGGTAAAGTTTATTCATTCATAAGCATGATTCCGTAACATGACTTTTCCTACTTTCATAAGGAATCCATAGCATACAACATATATAGCATAGCATTCATACAACATGGAGGTAAGACATACATAGCATGAGAACCTTTCTTCATTTCTGTGGTTCATAACTTGTACTTACACCTGATCTGTAGCCCGATCGGTCTGGTGATCGATCAGGGCAACTACAGAAAGTTTCATCGACCTGTACACTCACCTGATCGGTCCCCAGACCGATCAAGGTGTAGTTTGATCGGTCTGTGATCGATCAGGGTATACATGGATGGGCACACAGAAGGTTCTGTACGCTCCCCTGATCGGTCTCCAGACCGATCAGGGCATGGCCTGATCGGTCTCGGTGACCGATCAGGGTGTAGCCTGATCGGTCTGGGAGACCGGTCAGGGTGTAGCCTGATCGGTCTGGGAGACCGATCAGGATGCCCTCTGACCGATCAGGTACTCCCTGATCGGTCTGTGTAGCCTGAATCGTAAAGCACAGTAACATTGTAACCTTTTCCATGAACAGAATATTTACGAACAATCGTAAGAACATCTACGAACAGAACATTTACGAACACTCGTAACGATTATGTTACAGGCGAGGAGACTTACTTCTTACGCTTAAGTTCCAAGGAGTGTTCGGCTTTTGGAGAAGAAAGCTCTTCCTCTCGTTCTGCTCCTTCCTTCTTTCTTTCCTGACTTCTCAAAGAACTGGGTTCTTAGGGTTCTGAAGGAAACCCTAAGTTTTGGTGGAAGGGAATCGAAAGTCTCGTTCCTTGCCGAAAAAACTCCCTTCGTCACTTCTCCTATTCTTTTATAGCGAACGAAGAGGCATGCGTCTCTCCGTTGGTGACTCTTCATCTTCATGAGTCTCTTCCCCTAATTTCCCCTTAACTAGCATTTCCCTTCTCCTTTTCTCAGCACTCCCCTGCTGGGTGAATTGGTTACATGGGCATACTTAAGGTTTGGTTCTTCATGAGGTTCAAGGTTCGATCCTTGGCACCCCCCTTTCTGCTTCATTTTCCTTTTTATTTTATTTCTTTCCTTAAGCCCACATAACCAATGCCTGTCTAGGGATGCTCATATTCACACATTTCATTCATAATATCAAAATGATATTAAATCTCATTTTATTATATTTTATGAATATAATAGTACTTTTACATAAAGGTACTTCGTATTCTTTTATTTATAAATTTGGGCATGTTCCCCTTCTTACATTATCTTTCTTGAGGAAAATTCGGGGCGTTACAATACACCCCCCCTTCTGAGAAGTTCGTCCTCGAACTTAAAACATTTCAGGATATTTTTGCTTTATGTCCTCTTCACGTTCCCAGGTAATTTCTTCAGATTGCTGACTTTGCCATAAGACTTTGACTAAGGGTACTTCCTTGTTCCTTAGTCTCTTGATGTCTCGATCCAGGATCCGAATAGGTTTGCTTTCGTAACTTAGGTCCTCCCGGATTGGCACGGTGTGCGGCTCAATCACTTGGTCTGTACTAGTAATGCATTTCTTAAGCATCGATACGTGAAAAACGTTGTGGACGGCAGACATTTCCTGGGGTAGCTCAAGCTCATACGCCATCTTGCCCACTCTGTTCAAGATCTTGTATGGCCCTATGTATCGCGGACTAAGCTTTCCTTTCTTCCCGAATCGCATTACTCCTTTCATAGGAGCGACTCGGAGAAATATTAAATCTCCAACATCAAACTCCAAGGGTCTACGCCTCTGATCCGCATAGCTCTTCTGCCGGCTCTGGGCCGTCTCTATTCTTTGGCGGATACTCTGTATAGCTCGGGTGGTGTCGTTTATGAACTCCGTCTGGAGTCCCATCTCCTTCCCTTCTCCACTCTCGTACCAGCAGATCGGAGACCTACACCTCCTTCCATATAATGCTTCATATGGTGCCATCCCGATAGTAGCCTGGTAGCTATTATTGTAAGCGAACTCTGCTAGGCACAGGTATCGGCTCCAGCTCCCCTTGAAATCCAGGGCACAAGCTCGTAGCATGTCCTCCAGTACTTGGTTTACTCTTTCAGTTTGCCCATCAGTCTGAGGATGAAAGGCGGTACTGAAACGTAGCTTCGTGCCGAGAGCTTTATGAACATATTCCCAAAATTTCGATGTGAAGCGACCATCCCTATCTGAAATGATAGTTTTGGGAATGCCGTGCAATCTGATGATTTCCTTAGCATATAATTGGGCCAGTTGCTCAATCGAATATGTCATCTTGATTGCTAGAAAATGAGCTGACTTCGTCAATCTGTCGACGATAACCCATATAGCGTCGTATCCATTCGTAGTTCTGGGAAGACCTGAGATGAAATCCATCGAAATGTCTTCCCATTTCCATTCTGGTATTTGGATTGGTTGCAGAACTCCTCCAGGCCTCTGATGTTCTGCTTTGACTTGCTGGCATACCAGGCAAGTACTGACATGCTGGGCTACATTCCTCTTCATGCCGGACCACCAAAACTTCGTTTTCAGATCTCGGTACATCTTGGTGGATCCCGGATGCATAGAATAGGGGGTTCCGTGAGCTTCTTCCAAAATCTGCTTTCGCAGTTCCGGATCATTTGGGATACAGAGTCGTTCCTGAAGGTATAGTACCCCATTGTCGGTGATATGGAAACCCTCACTTTTGCCTTCATGAATTCCTTGCTTAATCTTCTGAAGGCTGGGATCACCGTTTTGCTTCTCCAGTATGTCGTCGAATAATGCTGGCATAATTGCCAGGGCCGAAAGTCGTCCGGAAATGACCTCGATCCCGTAGCTCGAAATTTCCTTTGCCAATGGTCGGGACAGTACGGATAAGGACATCAAGGTAGCACTGGACTTTCTGCTGAGGGCATCAGCCACCTTGTTTGCCTTGCCCGGGTGGTAGAAGATCTCGCAATCATAATCCTTCACGAGTTCTAGCCATCGGCGTTGGCGCATATTAAGATCTTTCTGAGTGAAGAAATATTGCAAACTCTGGTGGTCTGTATAGATCTTACACTGTGCTCCATATAGATAGTGTCTCCATATTTTCAGAGCAAAGACCACGGCTGCCAATTCTAAGTCATGAGTGGGATAGTTCCTTTCATGTTCCTTTAGTTGCCTAGAGGCATAAGCAATAACTTTACCACTCTGCATTAGTACGGCTCCAAGTCCCAATTTGGAGGCATCACTGTACATATCGAATCCCTTGTCTTCGTCTGGAAGAGTCAAGATTGGAGCACTTGTAAGTCTCCTTTTTAGCTCCAAGAAACTCTTTTCGCACTCTTCGGTCCATGCATATTTCTCGTCCTTCTTGGTGAGAACTGTCATTGGTGCGGCGATCCTAGAGAAGTCTTCTACGAATTTCCGGTAATATCCCGCTAATCCGAGAAAGCTTCTGACCTCGCTAGCATTCTTGGGTCTGCTCCAATTACTTACGGCCTCGATCTTCCTGGGGTCGACCATGACTCCATCCTTGGAAATAATATGACCAAGAAAGGATACTTGATCCAGCCAGAATTCACATTTGGAGAATTTGGCATACAGTTCTTTTTCTCGAAGAATTTGTAGAACCGTCTTCAGATGCTCTGCATGCTCTTCTTGGCTTCTCGAGTAGATAAGGATATCGTCGATGAAGACGATCACAAACTTGTCGAGGAAAGCCGAGAATACCCGATTCATCAGGTCCATAAACATTGCGGGAGCATTGGTTACTCCGAAGGGCATAACGACGAACTCATAATGTCCGTATCTGGTTCGGAAAGCCGTCTTCGGAATATCATCTGACTTTACTTTCACTTGATGGTAGCCAGATCTGAGATCGATCTTTGAAAAGACAGTAGCTCCCTTCAGTTGGTCGAACAGGTCGTCGATCCTTGGAAGGGGATACCTGTTTTTGATTGTCACGTTGTTCAGCGCTCTGTAGTCTATACACAGGCGCATGGTGCCGTCTTTCTTCTTGACAAACAATACCGGAGCTCCCCATGGAGAGTGACTAGGGCGGATAAGTCCCTTGTCGAGTAGCTCCTGTAATTGTCTTTGCAGTTCTCTTAATTCGGTCGGCGCCATCCGGTAGGGTGCCTTGGAGATCGGATTCGTGCCAGGAATCAGTTCGATCTCAAACTCAACCTCTCTGTCAGGGGCTAATCCTGGTAATTCCTCGGGAAATACCTCTGGATAATGGCATACTATTCTGACATCTTCTAGCTTTTGGTCTGTTGCTTGAACCGTGTTGACTACATGTGCTAGAAACCCAGTGTATCCCTTGTCCAACATCTTTTGTGCTTGGAGAGCCGATAAAAATTTTCTAGTTCTTTTTCTTGGCTCTCCGATAAATTCGAATATGGATTCTCCTTCGGTCTGGAAGACCACCTTGCGTTTACGGCACTCGATGGAAGCACCGTACTTGCTGAGAAAGTCCATACCCAATATGACATCAAAGTCCTGCATGTTAAGTACTATCAGGTCGCAATAGAGTTCTCTTTCTGCGATTCTGATTGGTACGGCATGCAGTTGGTGGGTGGATGCCATTGTTTCTCCCGAAGGCAGAGTTGTTAAGAAATTGTAGTCCAAGACTTGTAAAGGTATATCTATCTTCTTAGCATATATCATGGAAATATACGAATGCGTTGCTCCAGTATCAAATAAAACAGTAGCATGCTGACTGTGAATTATTATCTGACCTGTGACAACGGTGGAAGCATTGGCTGCATCTTCCTTTGTAAGAGAGAATACCCTGGCGTTCGGAGTAATAGGTGGGGCCTCCAAAAAGCCTTGATTTGGTTCAGAATTCTCTATTGCAGCTTGCATATGGTGCAGCTGTGCAGGAGCCTTTTGATACTGTATCTGCTGCTGAACAGGTGTCGGTGCTTGGATAGGGCAGTTGTAGAACTTATGTCCCACTTGTCCGCATGTGAAGCACTTGTTAGTACCCACGCGGCACTCTCCAGGATGCCTATTTCCACACTTTGCGCACGGGTTATTCCTGGGCTTCTTATTTGCTGGGCTGCTTGTCGAATCGTTCCACTTCCTTGTGCTCGCATGCTGGGGCTGCTGCCCTCCTGATGGAGCCTGGTTCTTGTTCTCAGCTGATGTTTTCCTCTGCTGGTTGATGTTGTTCAGGTAATGCTCAGTGATCAAGGCACTGCTGACCAGCTCTTCGGCAGTCTGGGGTCTGTTAATTCCGCCGGCTACGTTCAGAGCTATTTCTGGCCGTAACATCTTCAGCATAAGACGGACCTTTTCCCTTTCCGTCTTGACTAATTCCGGACATAGGCGAGCTAATCGGTTGAACCTTTTGACTGCTTCGCTGACAGATAAGTTGCCTTGACGAAATTCCGTGAATTCGTCATAGTGCTTATTGGTGACCTGCAGGTGGAAGAACTCCTCGAAGAATTCCGTCTCGAAGTCTGTCCACTTCATCAGGTTCACGGGCCTCTTAGCCTTGACCCTCTCCCACCACATTCTGGCATCACCAGAGAGGCAGAATGACGCACACTTTATTTTCTCATGCTCCGGCCAATCAAGCAGTTCCATCGTACTCTCCAGAGTCTTAAACCAGGCCTGTGCATCCCAGGGCTCACAATTTCCGGAGAAGGATTCTGGTTTCAACCTCTGCCACTGAATTAGGTAGGCTTCCGGTCGCATTCCGGTGACAGGGCCTGTCAGGGGTGCTGAAGTAGCTGGGGGTGCTACAGGTATCACCGTCGGGTTAGGTGATGGAGGGGTAATAGTCCTCTGTTGGGCCATCAGAGTGTTGATGGTCTG
Organism: Boesenbergia rotunda; assembly: GCA_024364735.1. Taxonomy (NCBI): domain Eukaryota; kingdom Viridiplantae; phylum Streptophyta; class Magnoliopsida; order Zingiberales; family Zingiberaceae; genus Boesenbergia; species Boesenbergia rotunda. The sequence goes on along the minus strand of JAGFNQ010005414.1, from coordinate 95,954 downwards.
TTGTTGTTCAGTGACCTGTCGCTGGAGCTCTGCGACTAGGTGCGTCAGGTCAGGCTGGGGTGCAGTTTCATTAGCTCTGGTGTTTCTTCTAGCCATGTTATCTTCACAAAGTAAACCATAGCTAGCATTAGATCATCTATTATTTCTTTCATACTCATATTCATGTAATTGTAACATTCTTTATTATTGATAGGGTCTGTCCTATGTTCCCATTAACAAGGTATTTCTTTTCATCAAATCATATAAGGTAAGCCCTTTTTATTTCTTTATTGGTTCGTACATCGTACAATATTACTTAACGAACTAGAGGGGCTAACATTATTCCCATAATAAGGAATATCATGGCAAGATTTGTCTCCCTCTCGTTCATCCAGGGTTCTGGAGTTTCAGGATCTTCTACGGATTCTACTGGTTCTTCTTCCAGTATATCCAGATCCTCCTCGTCTATCACGGGGTCCTCCTCCCACATATCGGGGTCTTCCTCGATCATGTCGGGGTCCTCCTCGATGTTCCCGATTTCTTCGGGATCTTCTTCGTATTCTTCCATCATTTCCTACTCATATATATTTATCTTAAATCATTTCTTCTTAACACATGCAAGGTATTCTCCTAGTGTTAACCAAGGAAAGAATCATGCTTCCATATATCATAACTCATACATGCATGTCTAGAATCATATTTGCATAACTCATAAACCATAATCATAAAATAAGCAAGTATGAAATTTCTTACTTGGAAGCGGCAGGATGCAGGCTTGATGTGTGTGCGGTGAGATGGTAACCGCTCTGATACCAAACTGTAACGCCCGTGTTTTTTTTTTTTTTTTTTTTTTTTTTTTCAGAGTAGTGCGTTACTTATATTCTTCTTCCTATCCTTACTATTCCTACTTGGTCTAACTTATAGTACATGGCAGCGGAAACATCATGACACAAGGAATAGTAGATATATAAAACATTATCTTTCTTAATATTCGTGTCTTAACATATTCGACTAAGTGACCAGTCAAGTTATAACATGCTTTCTTATTCATGATAATCTATCGACGGCCAAGTCACCATCACACACATCCAAGCCTCCTGCAGCTTCCCTTCTTTTAGTACGATCTGGGTTGATCTGTAACATAAGCAAACATCCTATAAGTATACACTTAGTAAGTCTCTTTCCTACTCGCTAAATCCGTACATCATAGCAAATCATACAACATAACATTCATGGCATATCATTCATATAGCTCATATCATGCAGGGTATCACATTCATACATATTAACATATAGCATAGCATGAATTTCTTAGGCATACATACTTATCTTGCATAGCATGGCATGGACACAAACATGGTCATGAAATGAACATATCATCAGCATATAAATCTTCTTAACTTGAACTTTCTTAACATGACATTCTTAAGTGCATAATATGAATGAATGCATGAGTGGAATGCACAAGACATAAGGATGCTCTTTTGGAAAACTTAATACATAATACTTAAAAATACATTCTTGCTTGTGGGATCCCTGGCTTGTACCCTTGTATTTGCGCGCATACCCTAGTAGGATGCGAGGTAGCTAATCCCGACCTACAGGGCCCTCTTGCTAGGCTTACTCTCGTTCAGCCTAGGGACAGCTGCGGTAGTCCGGAACCGTGGATCCCTTTCGGGATCCGGTACTTGCCATTCTTTAAAATAAAATACTTACATGCATTCTTTTCTTTCTTTCTTGATGAATATTCTATAGACGTTCAGTCATTCTTCTTTTCTTTCCTTTCTTTCTTTCTTATTGAACGTACTATAGGTATTCACATATTCTTTCTTTCTTTCATAAAGAATGCAGACATTTCATTTATTCATAATCATGAATCCATACATAATCTTTCCTACTTTCATAAGGAATGCATAGTATACAACATATATAGTATGGCATTCATACAACATGGAGGTAAAGTTTATTCATTCATAAGCATGATTCCGTAACATGACTTTTCCTACTTTCATAAGGAATCCATAGCATACAACATATATAGCATAGCATTCATACAACATGGAGGTAAGACATACATAGCATGAGAAACCTTTCTTCATTTCTGTGGTTCATAACTTGTACTTACACCTGATCTGTAGCCCGATCGGTCTGGTGATCGATCAGGGCAACTACAGAAAGTTTCATCGACCTGTACACTCACCTGATCGGTCCCCAGACCGATCAAGGTGTAGTTTGATCGGTCTGTGATCGATCAGGGTATACATGGATGGGCACACAGAAGGTTCTGTACGCTCCCCTGATCGGTCTCCAGACCGATCAGGGCATGGCCTGATCGGTCTCGGTGACCGATCAGGGTGTAGCCTGATCGGTCTGGAGACCGGTCAGGGTGTAGCCTGATCGGTCTGGGAGACCGATCAGGATGCCCTCTGACCGATCAGGTACTCCCTGATCGGTCTGTGTAGCCTGAATCGTAAAGCACAGTAACATTGTAACCTTTTCCATGAACAGAATATTTACGAACAATCGTAAGAACATCTACGAACAGAACATTTACGAACACTCGTAACGATTATGTTACAGGCGAGGAGACTTACTTCTTACGCTTAAGTTCCAAGGAGTGTTCGGCTTTTGGAGAAGAAAGCTCTTCCTCTCGTTCTGCTCCTTCCTTCTTTCTTTCCTGACTTCTCAAAGAACTGGGTTCTTAGGGTTCTGAAGGAAACCCTAAGTTTTGGTGGAAGGGAATCGAAAGTCTCGTTCCTTGCCGAAAAAACTCCCTTCGTCACTTCTCCTATTCTTTTATAGCGAACGAAGAGGCATGCGTCTCTCCGTTGGTGACTCTTCATCTTCATGAGTCTCTTCCCCTAATTTCCCCTTAACTAGCATTTCCCTTCTCCTTTTCTCAGCACTCCCCTGCTGGGTGAATTGGTTACATGGGCATACTTAAGGTTTGGTTCTTCATGAGGTTCAAGGTTCGATCCTTGGCACCCCCCTTTCTGCTTCATTTTCCTTTTTATTTTATTTCTTTCCTTAAGCCCACATAACCAATGCCTGTCTAGGGATGCTCATATTCACACATTTCATTCATAATATCAAAATGATATTAAATCTCATTTTATTATATTTTATGAATATAATAGTACTTTTACATAAAGGTACTTCGTATTCTTTTATTTATAAATTTGGGCATGTTCCCCTTCTTACATTATCTTTCTTGAGGAAAATTCGGGGCGTTACAGGAAATTCGAAATTTTCAAACCCTGGTGGTTGTTCAACATAGACCTCTTCTTTAATGAAACCATTTAAGAAGGCCGATTTTACATCCAATTGATAGAGTTTGAAATCTCTATGTGCTGCAAATGTAAGTATCAATTGAATAGACTTTAATCGTGCCACGGGAGCATACGTCTCATCGTAATCAAGGCCTTCAACTTGACTATAGCCCTTGGCTACTAAGCGTGCCTTGATTCTTACGATTTCTCCCTTATGGTTTAATTTGTTTTTGATGACCCATTTAGTTCCAATAATTGTGGTCTTCTTAGGTCAGATAAATACGAAATAAAAATAAAAGAAATAGGGATCCCGCTGGGTATTAGCTCTTGCTCCCTCTTTCTTTTTTCACGTTAAATAAATGGATAAATATAAATTTATTTAACGGATCGGATCCTAGTTCGGGACTGACGGGGCTCGAACCCGCAGCTTCCGCCTTGACAGGGCGGTGCTCTGACCAATTGAACTACAATCCCAGCGAGGTGTATGGTATACATATTCTTAATGGTTTTATTCTTGATGGTTTTATTCTTAATGGTTTTTTAAAACCATTTTATTTTCTTCGTCGTGTTGTAAGAGAGACATGAATGATATACTAACTGATATTATATACACATAGATATGGACTATACTGAAAGTAACACAGAGATATGGACTATAGTCAAAGTAACATAGATTACTAGTAACCCATGTTTTTTTAGTGCCAAAAATGGATAATCAACCTTTCGACGAGAAAAAACTATTTTTCTTTTCATAATCTAAAAGTCTTAAACTCAGCTTCTCTCAAATTGACTTAACTCATCTTGCATAGCAATAATCCAATCGGGATCATGTAATGCCTCGTCAACTACTCTAGGTTCAATTTCAAAGATTAAGGCGACCTCATTAACCTCATTCCTAAAGAATGATCTAGTTCTAACCCCATAATGGATATCTCCAACAATTTGATCTTGGGGATAACTAGAGGCTAACCTAGTTTGCCTTGGTGTTGGAGGTGCTTCTTGGATGGTTTCACTAGACACAAGCTCAGACTCAGGATCAGGCTGAGCTCCATGTAGTCTAGGCTCACCATCATCAGACTCATCCACAACATCTCCAATACTTGGATTTTCATCCAATCCTAATCTCCTAAGTTCGAATTGAACTCCTTCTACATCTCCTGAATGATCAATCACTTTTGGGAACTCCTCAAATACAACATCAGAAGATTCTTCAACTAACTTAGATTTCTTGTTGTAGACTCGGTAAGCTTTGCTGACAAGGGAATACCCGACCAGTATCCCTTCATTAGCTTTTGCTGTGAACTTTCCAAGATGATCCTTGGTGTTTAGAATGAACACCTTACACCCAAACACCCGGAGATGCCTAACTGTAGGCGGTCTTCCAAACCAAAATTCATGTGGAGTGTTTCCTAAAAACCTATGGATAAAGACTCGATTTTGCACATAGTAATCTGTGTTTACAGCTTCAACCCATAGGTAGCTCGGTAAGGAGTACTCATTAAGCATGTTTCGTGCAACCTCTTGTAGGACTCAGTTCTTCCTCTCTACAACATCATTTTATTGTGGTGTTCTAGGAGTAGAGAACTCATGTCTGTATCCTTTCTCTTGACAAAATTCTAAAAACCTATGGTTTTGAAATTCACCTCCATGATCACTCTTAATGGTTTTGATTGTTGTGGATTTTTTATTTTCAGTTCTTCTACAAAAAGAAATAAAAATGTCTAAGGTTTGGTCCTTATGTTTTAGAATATAGGTCCATGTATATCTACTATAATCATCAACAATCACAAAACAATATCTACTACCATTCAATGAAACTATAGTACTGTAACAAACAAGTCCATATGCAATAAATCTAAAGTAGTAGAAGTATTTACAGCGCTTTTACCTTTATGAGACGCTTTTGTTTGCTTACCCATTTGACATGCATCACACAATTTTTCTTTTTCGTACTTGATGCTCGGTAAGCCTCGTACAAGTCCCTTGTTGGCCAATTTCCAGATGTTCTTCATGTTCACTTGAGCCAACCTCCGGTGCCAAAGCCAAGATTCTTCTTCTTTTGATAAGAAACACTTAACAAAGGCAGCACTTTTAGAAGAGACTTGATAAATGTTGTCTATTCTTGTGCCTACTAGTACTGTGTCATGTGTATCATTGTGTCTAACTAGACACTGACTCGGGTGAAATTCAATTGTATATCCCGCATCACACAATTGACTGACACCTAGGAGATTAAAGGTCATCCCCTTGACTAGAAGGACATTCTTGATCCTAAGACATTCGGATATTTGAATGTCACATATTCCTACAACCTTGAGACTACCATTGTTACCAAATGAAACATTACCTCTACTTTTGCTTTGTAGGGTAGTGAATAACGATTTATCCTCGGTCATGTGTTTGGAGAACCCACTATCAACAAACCATGTTGATAGATGCTCCCCTTCATCCAATGCCAACACAACACGAAAGATAGATGATTTAGGTACCCAAACCTTGGGACCTAATGCACCTACAATGCAAGTCTTTGGCACCCATGCCTTGATCATTTTCTTCCTAAGTCCTTGAACCCTAGAAACATTTAATGATTTAAATTGGGTTCTAGACATTAATGAGACAAAACTAGGTTCCTTAGGTTGGTAACCTATACTGACCTTATTGCAAACTGCTCTTTGGGAGTTGAGGATCATATCCAAGGTCTTAGAACTAGTTGAAAATTTCCCAAGAAGATTCTTGAGTTTTTCAACTTCACTCTTTAAGGCCTTGTTCTCATCCTCAAGGACCTCAACATGCAAGTTATCTATTTTATCATCCTTAGAGATTTTCAATTGTTCTACTTCTAGTTTTAATGATTTTACCTTGTCCTTAGATTTTTTAAGCAAAGTAGTCAAGCAAGCAATAGTTCTATAGCACTTATCAAGTTCAGGAGAGATTACCTCTTCATCATTCGAAGATGATGAAGCCGCGGTTGATCGATCACTTGACTCGTCACCACTCTCTATGTTTGAATCTTCTAATGTCATAAGAGCCACGTGGCGAGTGCTCTTCTCCTCCTTCTCCTCCTCGGATGAGCTAGATGAGGACTCATCCCATGTGGCCTTTAAGGCCTTCTTCTTCATTACCTTCTCCTCCTTCTTGAGTTTCGGACACTCACTTCTATATTGCCCCTTCTTGCTACATCCATAACAAGTGATATTAGTTTTATCAACATTATTTTCACATATTTTACCTTTTCCCTTGTAACGTCGACTCTTCCTCATCATTCTTCTCACAAAGTTCATCATTTTGATTGATGAGGACTCACTCCCGTCCTCATTGGAGTCAGATGAAGAAGAAGAGACCTCCTTCTCCTTCTTCTTTTCTTTCTTTTCTTTCTTTTTCTTTCCTTTCTCCCCTGCAATAATAGCAATACCCTTCTCTTTTGGGCCCTTGTTAGCAAGCTCATGTAGTTCCATTTCACAAAAGATATTGTCTATCTTTACAATGGAAAGGTCCTTGGATACCTTGTAGGCATCCACCATGGATGACCACAAGGCATTCCTAGGAAAGGACTTGAGTACATACCTTACGAGGTCACTGTTCTCAACCTTCTCATCGATCGAGTGCAAGCCGTTAAGGATCTCTTTGAACCGACTATGAAGGTTGCTCATGGTTTCAGAATCTTTCATGGAAAGGTTCTGGAGTTGGTTGAGAAAGAGATCCCTCTTCGCTATCGGGAGTCTCGAGTGCCTTCATGTTGCACTATGAGCTTGTTCCATAGGTCATTGGCACTTGAGAAGGGACCAACCTTAATGAGTTGATCCTTGGTCATCCCACATTGCAGAGTGACCACCGTCTTGGCATCTGCCTCTCCTTTTCTGGTTTGTTCTACTGACCATCATGATGACTCAAGCTCCTTGCCCTCAGCATCCTTTAAAGGAGTGAATCCCTCCTTGACTGAGAACCACATGTCGATGTTGATTTTCAAGTAATACTCCATTCTGCTTTTCCAGTACTGGAAATCTGCTCCATCAAAGAAAGGTAGACGGTTGGTGCAGAAACCTTCTCCTCTCAAAGCCATCTTCCTACTCTTAGGATGTTAATCCGGTTGAAAGAGCACCAAGCTCTGATACCACTTGTTAGGATCTTGGGATGGCTAGAGAGGGAGGGGGGTGTGAATAGCCACCCACCAAAACTTGCTTCTTTCTACTACGATCAGGTTAGCAGCGGAAAATAAAATAGAATCTAACACAAGTGTTTATAAGGATCAAGGATAACTTGCCCCTACTCCTTGGCATGCCCGTGAGGTGAGTGATTCCTTAATCGTCGGCAGATCAGGCCCCGGAGTGAATCTGGCTAAAACTTCCTCCTTCTCGGTGGAGTAACCTCTCCACAAATGTCTCAGCAATATATCAAGTTAAGCACGAGAGACAAGAGAAGGTAGTTACACAACAGTAGGGAGCAAAAAGATCAGGCAAGAAGAAACAATGCAGAGAGCACAACAACACCACAGCAAAACCCTTTGCTTCGTTCTCTGTTAGTTGTCTTAGTTTCGTTGTCTCCTCTGCTTCGCCAGCTTCTTCTTCTTAATCCTTTCTTCTACATACCTAGGCTGCACACACACAGGCTACACACACACACAGGCATCGTCACCCACTGACCACTTTTGAGCTCTCAGCACACTAAAGTCATCTCTTCAGCTGAAGCTTCAGGTCAGATGCCAGATGTCGTTCAAACCTGCAATCGTGTATCAAACAAAATAGCACCAGGGAAAGTCACTCTTGACCCTTCTTCTTGTTCCTTCATTTGAATATCGAAGCTCTGTGTCATCTGCACACTTACAGATTTATTAACTACGCAAATCAGAAGCAAATCAGAAATCTGACAACAATTTCAATTAAAGTTCTGAGGTGTTGATCGGTCTCCTTGACCGATCAGACAACCTCCTGACCAATCAGACTCTATTCTGATCGATCCAGTGATGTTCTAATCGGTCTCACTGACCGATCAGAGACCAAGGGATGGGTCACCAGATCGATCCCTAAACTCACTGTGGAACTCAGGGTTTAGGGCAGTCAAAACTTGATCGGTCTCACTGACCAATCAGGGAAGTGCCTGATCGGTCAAGGTGACTGATCATCCTCCATCCTGACTGATCAGGATCCATCCTGATCAATACAGGACTTTTCTGATCGGTCACACTGACAGATCAGATATCTTTCTGTGTACTCACAGAAAACCTTCTATTTTCTCAGAAACTTTCTGGATCTGTCAACAGACCGATCAGACATCAAGAGAGTTTGTGCCAACTCCCTGATTGGATTTCAGACCGATCCAGCCAACTTTGCTCTGATCATTTGATTAGTTCATGGCCCAATTCTGACCATAACTAACTCATGTTAGACCCTAAGTCCAGAGAACATGCTCCCTTGCCTTCTCTGACTCAGTTTGGTCTGGTGAACGAGCTACCGAGCCCTCTCCGACTTGTCCCAGTCCAGAGAATGAGCTACTGAGCCCTCTCTTACCAGAGTTCGGAGAACGAGCTACCGAGCCCTCTCTGACTCATCTCAGTCCAGAGAATGAGCTACCGAGCACTCCCTGACCTAAGTTCGGAGAATGAGCTACCAAGCCCTCTTCGACTCAACCCGGTCTAGAGAACGAGCTACCGAGCCCTCTCTGACCTAAGTCTGGAGAACGAGCTACTGAGCCCTCTCCGACTTAACCCGGTCCAGAGAACGAGTTACCGAGCCCTCTTTGAGCTAAGTCCAGAGAACGAGCTACCGAGCCCTCTCTGACTTGTTCTGGTCCAGAGAACGAGCTACCGAGATCTCTTGACCTAAGTCCAGAGAACGAGCTACCGAGCCCTCTCTGACTAGTACACTTAATCCGAACTTAACTATCTGATCTTAATTTTCACTCAACCGAACATAAATCGGTGGAAACATCAAAACAACAATCAAGTCAGACTGCATCAACACAACCTAGGGTTTCGGGTGAAATCCAAAGTCAGAACCAACCAAGTAAGTCTAAGATTTTTTGTATGTTTGTCTTGTGTTTGTTGTATTGCAGGTACCTAGAGTTGGAGGCAAGATAGGAGAGAAAATGTAGGGGAAACAAGACCTGGGAAATGCCTTCCTGGTTGCTGACTTGAATCAGGCGGCCAAGAAGGTTGGGCACCCCTGTTGGGGCAGCTCACTCCCAGGTAGCTGGCAATCTAGGCGCTTGAGGGCTCCCAGGCGGCTGCGAAGAGCAGCCTTACCCTGCTGTAATTTTGGTGCAATGGATGAAGTTTGACCGCGACGTGGCAGGCGCCCAAGTCAAAGGCGCTCGAGAAGGCTATATATAAAGGGGTTCAACCCCTCATTCCAGAACATCAACTTTCACATCCGCTAAAGCAGTCTGTGTGAAGCAAAAGTGCTCAAGGCGAAGCTCTGCGACCAAGGAGGCTTCAGGAAGAAGTGCGTGGCACTTCGGACATCCGGATTGGTCGGATCTTCAGTTTTCGTTTGGTTTGCTTTTTATTTATGTGTTAAATTTATTTATTCTTTATTTGTAATTCAAACTATAAGACGAGTTTCTTCGCCTCTAGAAAGTCCGGAAAGGAGACCATTAGTGACTCACGATTGAGTGCTTAGGCCTTGGATGTACTGACCCCGGGGGGTTGGGAACCAAGTAAAATCCCGCTTGTTTATCTTCTCTTTCTTTAGTTTATTTTTATTTTCCGCTGCGTACTTGATAAGTACCATTTTGTTGATTATTTTAATTGCTAAAATCCATGTTTGACCCATGTTTTACTTGCTTAATTGTGATTTTACCCTAGGTTTTAGGACTTCCTCTTATTTTGGACTTAATTGCAAAATTACATATATTCGGATTATTTGGCCACTAAATTTTTGATCTATTTTTGTAGGCATGAAAGGTTCAAGGACCTAGGGCATACTGGGTCAAACTTGAGTCGGAAGTGGACCCAGATCGAGTATCAAGTTTCGGATTAATCTGGGTCGTCCGATTCAAAAGCGGCTAGATCTGAGCCATCCGGGACCATCTGAAGCAATCCAAGCTAGGGTTAGGGTTGATCAAGCACTCTGATCAAGATCTGAAGGTTTCATCCCAATCAGAGCTCAATCAACCGTTGGATCAAGCTCGGAGGGCTCTAGATTGTCCATTCAAAGATCAGGTTGATCTGGACCATCCGTTGCACATCTGGAGGATCCAACCCCAGATCATCATCATCAAAGTTTGGATCAAATCAGAGCAAGATCAGCCGTTGGATCTCCTCAAATCAATTTGAGTCGTCCAATGCTAATTACTTAAGGAAAATTTCCACAGCTCTTCCCTTCGTCGCGTCTTCGCCGCAGCTACCTTCTTCATCGAGTTCTTCCTTTTGCTTCAAGCTTTCTTCAATCCGTTGGCGCGCCCACTCGATTTCCTTGCTTTGTTCTTGTGCTAGGTCATTGCACTACAAGAAAAAAGTTAAACAACAACGCTTTTTCCGCGTTGTCGTTAATGCTTAAAAAGCGTTGTTGATGAAGCCGTTGTAGAAAGTATATCTACGACAACGCTTTTTCCGCGTTGTGGTTTGGAGCAAAGACAACGCTTTTTTCGCGTTGTCTATTGGGTTTTAAAAAGCATTGTTATTGACGCTGTTGTTAAAAGTTGGGTATCAAAGACAACGCGGAAAAAGCGTTGTGGTTTGGCACAAAGACAACGCAAAAATCGTGTTGTGTATTGTTACTTAAAAAGCGTTGTCTTTTTAATAGGCAGTGTTTTTCACAATTTATAATATTCACAATTTATAAACATTTTTATTCACAATTGATAATATTCACAATACAATATTCACAATTTACAAGTATTTTTATTCACAATTGATAATATTTACAATGTACACTGATAATAGTTTACAAAATTCACTTATAATACAGTGCATTATTTACAAAAGTGTTTGTATTCCATATTAAATACAAAAAATATCTCAATTCACAAGTTCTATAAAACTTCATCATTCACAAGTTGTTCTTTGGGGCTGCTTGTTAACTCGATCTGCTTTAACACTGCATAAAAAGAATTATCAACCATGAACCATTTGCAAAGTTCAAAGAGTTAAAAAAAATGAAAAAAAACACCAAATCTTCAAGGACTTACTTTTCTTCTGTTTTGTTGTCTCCTTCAGCAACTGTACCACTTGCTGAACTGGAAAAGCAAAGCTTACTCTGGAAATTGACATGAAAAAAATTACTCTGAAGCTTTATTCAGAAAACTGTAAAGTACAATTTCATTCATTCAGTACTGACCCAACAGCCCTGGTCAACCTAAAATAACCATGAATTCTATACGTAGGCTTTCAAAGCAGCACACTAGTTTTTTGTGCTTACTTCAGGGTGGTATATCGAATTTGTGGTCTTCCAGTAGAACAGGATCACAGAAGAGAGGCCTCACATCAGTAAAAATAAGTGAAGGATGAAAAAATTACAGCAATTGAGGTATTTTGTAGAGGTTAAAGCGTTATGATTTGTAAAAAAGTTAGTCCTGTTAAGAATGACTGCCATGACAACTAATAGTTATCTTCACGCCATCTTCCAGAAGAGAATAGAAGGTCTAAGTTTCTGGTCTCATGCTTTCACAACCCAACTATCAAAAGGACAGGTGAAAATATATAATGTATTGTTCTACATCTACTACCTACCAGGAAACAATAAGGGAGTTCGTGGAATCTAAACAATGTACAATGCCACATGACACTGAACTATTAAAGAAAAGAACTTGGCAAAATAACTATATGAACTCATGCAAAAAAACATTCAGTATAACAAGATTCCAGACGAATACACTTCTAATATTTATTGTACAAAATTTATGTACATCTCCCTAGAGCTGTAAAGGGACTTGAAAGTTTATTTTTGCTGAATGCTTAATTTCTATTTTTTTAGGAAGGGGCAGTTAGAAAAGCATGTGAATACTATATGAGTGTACAACCAATATTCATCAATTGGGTCTCCCAGTAAACATTTTATTCTGCCAAGTATATATCTAGGCTTTGTTCAAAAAGTACGCCTTGCAACGCTGGTTAATACAGAATTCTGCTATAGGTTTTGCCTACAACTAAAGGTGACTATGCATCATGCATCATAACAGAATTTAACCAAACAATGAAAAAAAGCTATATATACATATACCATTATTTCAAATCCATATATCTGTTTCTTCTGATATATATTGCGATTGTCATACTATTTCATATTTAAACAATTCCCAAACATCAAATGATCATGTTTTGAAAATCTAAAGTACCATTAAAGCATGGTGAATAAGCTTGTAGCTGAGCTAAAGCTTGTTTATGAAGTAGCATCAAAACTTGTCAACATATTCAACTTAAGTTGGGCTTCCAAACTGCTAGGGGACAATAACATTTCTGAAAATGAGCTAAAAAAAGGAATTTGAATTCAATAACAATTTATACAGCATATTCATTTTAAGAAGCAAACATGAAATATTTTGAACACCAGTCATCCACAACCCTCCCGTAACAGCAATATGTAGACAAAACAGAAGGTGCATTGCAGGTAACAAATATCTAATGGTATCAAATAAAGTTAGTGAAATATCTGCATTAACACAAATAAGACTGCTTCACATACCTCCATATGTTACAACTACAAAAGAATATAAAGCATACCTAGATGGACTTGTGAGGTAGAGACATGCTCGTTTGCAGTTTGTAGCATCTACATGCTCAACTAACAGGTCAACATCTTCCTCCTATATATTACACTGACAGAAGATTACAAAAGCTAGAAAATTTACACTGATAACTATTATACAGATATCTTGTACTTGCATATTAATGCAAGCAAACATCCTTTCACTGCATGTGACAAGTTTTCCAAACTCACAAGTTTTACAACACATCATCAATCACTTAAGAGTTTCACGAGTTTTTCAATTCACAAGTTTCATAATCAATCCGCGATTGGGGCCAACTTCTGAAGCTCGATCTCATAACTATCCTTTAACACTGCCTAAAAAAATGGAATTAGAAATTATAGAAAATACAATATAATGTAAGCTACTTTTAAAAAAAACATCATTCCATGAACTTAAATCTAAATAGAATAATTGTAGCGACCCGCCTTCTCCTGCCTTAGACAGATCGTTACTTTTGTCTACTTCTCGACTCTAATGCACGACTAATAGAAATGCGGAAATTTTTTTTTTTCTTTTAAATTCATCTAAGAATGATATTCTAACTTAAGTAGTCATGCATGATACCATGTCACACTTTCTTTCTCAAAAACTCGTAAAATGATACTTATTGAAACCTGCCTCACCCAACTCAACTTTCGGGTATCAGTCGACTGATACTGTATCAGTCGACTGATAAGCCTGAAATCTGAATTTTCAGGTTTCGGCACTTGCTTCAAAACTCCACCAAACCTATACTTTCGAGCCATATAGAATCATGATACCATTTCTATACTCTATGCCAGTTTTCTAAACAATTTAGCCAATCAAAATGAATCCATAGACTTGAAATTAGGACTTTTGCGGAAGAAAATAAGCTATTCTAGGTTATATGAACTTTAACATTAGAGTTTGTACCAATCTTGACTCCTATGCATTCATAACACCAAATACATGTTCTATAACCTTGCTAAGGCATTATGAAATGTGAATGCAACTTTTCTAAACATATTTAAGCAATAAAAACTTGATTCAAAGAGAAATTAATACTATCTTGGCACATGCATCTAATTCTCTAACAAAGTATCAATATTTCCAACTACTCACACTTCTACTCATCCAATGAAATCATAAGGATATGTATGCTAAATGAAATGACATGAAATCTTTACTCTAAGAAATTGAGCATGTAAAATAACTATCCAAAACTTAAATGTTCGCTAAACTCCATAAAGCAAGAACTTGAAATTTGAATAAACTATAACATTGTAATTCAAATAACTAAATTGTCTCGTCTCAAAGATCTCTCCAAAATCAGCCACCACACACACTTTACTCAGCACCGCCTCGTCGCCTTCCTTCAGAATTGCTTGCCTTTACCTTTATCTGCAGTAAGAGGAAATGCAACTAGTAAGCAAAAAGCTTAGTAAGTACTATCTAGCTCACAAAATCTCGAAATGTGCAAACATGCTTCTTGAACAATATGAAAATCATATGAGATACTTATATGCTTGAAAGAAAACTAAGAACATGTATAACTCAAAACATGCATACTCAAGCAATAATAAATCTCAATTTACTTTTCTTGGCTCAACTTGAAACTTTAGCTAATCTTTAACTTTTTGAAAACTCTTTAAACTTTAGAAACTTTGCTAAAGCATATACTTGAAAATACTAATCACTTGGATCCACTGAAGACGTAAGTACCATCTCATGCGCGTTCCCTAAAAGGTTGGGGTAGCGAGCCACCAATCCTAATAGAGCAGACCTTGGTCTACCAGGGCCAAGACCTTGGAATTGGACACCTGGATTTCTTTAACGACGCCCTTGGACGCCGGGTACTGGCCTTAGAAAATAAAATAGCTTTTCTTTCTTTTCTTTCTTATCTGTAAATGCCTTGGCATTTTCTGGAGCACCTTGCGTGCTAAAATCCCTAAGTCTTGACTTTTGGGGATTTCTTAAGGCCTTGGCCTTTTCTTTTCTTATCTTTATCTTCTCTTTTCTTTTCTCATAGCTTTTCTTGGACCCTAATCTCATATAGGGCACTCAATAAAATATATAAGCATATAATAAACTAAGATCATATGCAAAAATCTTAACAAGAAGTAAATATCTCTTTTAAAAACTTTTAAGGGAAATTCTTGCGGAAAAACCGCCTCTTACTGCAGGTGAGCAGTACTTACATTGATATCTTGGACTTACAACCAAGATTGACGTCTAGGGCTCGGGAGAAACTTGAGATCTCGGAGAATTCTTCGCGCCTACGCGTTCTCCTCGTCGAGACGAATACAACGCTCCGCTTTCTTTGATCCCTCCTTGGCCGGCGCCCCTTGGAAGAGAGGAGAAGGGCTTGGGCGTGCGTGCGTGAGAGGGAGAGGCTGCTTCGCGCGGCTAGGGTGAGGAAGAGAAACCCAAAATTCTAATTTCCTCTCTTAACTTATCTATTTATACTTATGGGGCGGATCGACCTAACTACACCTTAAATATATATCTCTCCACCCTTTGCTGTGCTTGATACCCTAGCCTGGCTGGTCGCGCGCTTGCCTGGTCTCGTGCTGGTCCCGGGTTCGAACCCCCGGCCGCCCTTAAACGTTTTCCTTTTTTTTATATATACTAAACGAACTCGGAAAATTCCATAAAAATATTCTAAAAATCCCTAACAGCTCAATTGGTTACCAGGATTAGTTAGGAACTCTAGTACTTTAGCCTGGAGGTCTAGAGTTCGAATCCTGGGGAAGGCAAAAACCCGCTGGCCAGGGGCGAGAAGACCAGTAGTAGAGTAACGACACGACCAATAGTTAGACAGGGTCGGGTCGTTACAATAATGATCTTGTTTCGCATCTGGTTGTTGAGGAGCCTATATATGGTAATTATTGTCAAATAGTTAACGAAAATTATACACATTCCAATATATGTTAAACAAAAGTATACATACCTTAACTACTTCCCACTTAGCATTTTTCTCCCTTTCCTTCCCTTGGTAGAATTAAACAAGCGTAATGCCCTTCATACATTATGAATATTTGTTATATAAAATTTATATTAAAATATAAATTTACTGACAGAAATCTGAACTCACATTAAGATTGTACTGAGAATAATTAAGATTGTACATCAGTGCCTCAATGCAAAATAAAACAAAAGTATACAAAAAATCTCATAAAGCATCTTAAAGAAACTAAAACGAAGCAGAAGCATTTGTAGTAAGTTGTTGTAAGTATTTCTCTAATAGTAGATTCATCTATCATTTCACAGCTAGACGAAATATGGTAATCAACTTCAGACCACCGTCTTACAATAGACACAAATCCCAAAAATCAATCACATAAAAGATGTTGTACCTGAGACATGATTCCCATGACTTTTGTTGCAGAAACTCGCACCTCATCATCATCAAGTTGCAACATGGCTCTCAGTAAAGTAGCAAGTTACTTAAATAAGATTATAGATTATGTTATGTAAACATGGTACTGTTAGAATGTAGATAAACTAGGTTTCTTTTGTGGTTGTTCAAACTTCTTCCTTCCAGGCTTCTAATAATATCAAATGTAAACAAGTTAGATAGCTAGGTTGAATAATAATACAATCACAATTTAACTTGAACTATAATAACTCATATACCTTCTCTTGCTTCACAATCTGCTGTTCAGGCCAAGCCACAACAGATCCTATGGCATCACCAATGACTTCACATTCACTTGGAATTGGATATGGCAAACGAGCTGATTTGTCCACTGCTTGATCAATGGAGACTCGAATGCAATTAATGAGAAATGGAACACCATGAAGCATTTTATCCTGTCCATTGAAACCAACAATTGTACCATATGCAGCAATATTTGTGGCAGATTCCAATGTCAGCGCAACTGATTGACCCTAAAATATAAAAAGGCATTTCGATTATTTTCAGTTTATAACGCTATACTAAAAATGAATATAACTATAACTTTGCTTTTATTATACCTGTAACACATCATCTTTACGGATAATCTGTACATCATCCCCTCTCTTTCAATACCCCGTCACAATCCTTCTGCTTTCATTGTGAGCTCCACCTGAACTTCCTCCTTTGTGAGCTACTCACGAGCTTATTACTTTGTCTTGAGCCCCTTCAAGCTTTCTCCTTCTCACAAACTCCGTCTGAGCATTTTTCACCTTTGTAGTAAGACTAGGCAAGCTCCTCCTGAGGCCAAGTATCTTTGTAACTCGTTTTTGTGCCACAAGCTTATAACAAACTGCTTCCATGGCCTAAAAGGCTAAAACCTCAATCAAGTTTCCTACTCTTCTTCTTTCTTCAGCCTTTTCTTCTTCTTTTCCCTCCCGACACCCATACAAAACGGAACAGTATAGTATCAAAAGTACATCATTATAGTCAGTGATCGAAACTTCAAAACAAGGTCACGACTTTAAGCCTTGCACACAAGTTCTTACAGTCCTAAACAAGGTTGAGACTTCAAATCCTATTGGTATCTTTTTGAGCAAGACTTCATTCAAAAATTTTGATGAGTTCTACACCTTCCAATGCAGACAAGAATGACTTGGCCATTCCTACATTTACCCAAGTATCTAAAAAGTTGAGGGGTTTTTTTTTCATTTAAGATTTTACAGTGTATGCAACCAGTATGAAATTGACTCCACTACATGTGCAGATGCAGTGTATGAGCATATATATAGAGAGATATGAGGTTCATATAAAAAAATATTAAAAATCGTAGTGATAAAAATGATTTACACATATAAAATATGCACATTCAATCAATAATTCTACACTAAAAAATATATTTAACCAAACAATGTAAAACACAAAATATTTAAAAATCCATATTAGTCAATAACAATCATAAAAATAGCATACATACTAAGAAATACTTGCAAAATAAGTTTTTAAATTAACACTATCAAGTTATCACAACAAAAAAAGATACTAGTTAAGTGCTTAATAATCACAAGATCTATACCTTCGAGGAGGAGAAAACATTATACAAGCTCTTATATTTGACAGGACAAAGCAATAATAATGAGGGTCTTTATTTGATATAATTCAACTCAAACTAGTTCAAATGAAAAGAACACAATTTTCTGTGTTTCTGTATGTTGGTTGCGTAGACTACCTAATCCAGTCTAATAAAGCAAATTGTACAAGAGATAGCATAGGCTATATGAGGTTCCCTGATGCATATGCCTAAGTGGATGCTTCTAAAACATTGGTATCAATAACTTCAGACCAATATCAATTATTATATCTTAAGTTATTTGGCAAAGTGCTTTCCAACTGCCTAAGGTAAGTCATGGTCAAGCTAATTGACCCCTTTCCAGTCTGATTTCAATAAAGGAAGGTTGATCGGTGATGACTTTCTCACTGCAAAATTTAGGCTACATTAATCCAAAATGGATTCAATTCTCTTCTTTGCACACAAAATAAACTTCCAGAAAGCATTCAAAAACATCACAATGCTGATAATGCTATTAATGGAGCTCCATCCGTAGAATTATTCCTTGGATGTGGAGCTGAACAAAATGCCTTAATACAGTCTAAGTTTACACTGCTCTTCTCCCAAGTTGAAAAAAAAGAAAACAGAATGGCCCTACTCATCCAACCGTAAGAACTGGTTTGCACCATGGAAATGCATATTCCATTCAATTACCTAGCATTCCAATTTCTAAGCAGTCTAACCTCATCACTGCCACTGTATGTGTCTTGAGACTACCAATGTGGACTATCAAAAAAATGGCGAGACTAGCCTAGCCATTTTTTGGACTGGGAAAAAATTTCCTCAGAGCCTAAATACAGAGCAGTATGATCACAGATCATCCTCCCCATGACAGCAGAAGTTGCATACATCAGCTTGAAAGCCACAACCAAACACTAGGAAATATATGGTAGAACATTGCATCATATGTGTAAAAACTGTGGGTCAAACCTCCTTTGGGCAACATGTTGCTCAAACACTCACTGCACCTTACCAATCCAAGGCAGCCCTAGCTGTGAAATAAAAGATTTTCTATAGCAGGCAAATTATCAAACCCTTCAACCATGGGAACATCGGCATTAACAAAAAAAGTATACAGATACTTTTAACATGATAATTCAACTAAACTGCAATCACGCCACTTACACCTTGTCGAAGAGATATGCTTTACCATGTTTGCAATGGAATGCCTGTTGGAGAAGAGAGTGAAAGATGAGGAAATAGATATTATAGCAAGCTAGTTACCTACATACTACAAATTAACTATTTAACTCAGCAATATGTTGAAAAGATCAAGCCAAAAATATGGATATATTCTGCATTGTTTCCATCATTATTCAGCAGTCTTTAAGTTCAAAGACACAGAACATAATGCTGGAAGCAGATAAATTGAAGCTAAAGATGATGATACAAGAGATAACTTACATGAAGATCCTTAAATACACAGCGGCTATCCTTTAGGCAAAGGGTCAGAATCGAACATTACTTCAACGTACTATAATTTAATCAACTTTACATGAAATATCTTGATTGTCATTAAAGATTATAAAAATGGCTTCTGTAATTATTGGACAAATAAATATACAGAAATCAGTTAGATGGATGTCAGACAATAGAAATACACAATTTGTGGTTCATGATGAATGAATATCACGTGGCCAATTCCAGGTAATTGCAGATGTAACTTCCATACATTATTAATTATTTTATTTTACAAAATAAAAGGGCTTAGACAACTTATATGAGTAACAGTTTAATACCTGTTCAATTTGGACAGATATCTCACTTTTGCAAGTACTACTTTTCAAATCCGGACTTTAAAAAATTGAAATTATTTTTTCTTTGTTCTAAGTTTTTAATAAATACAGTCTTAAAATTTAAGAAGGAAGATCTTGATACAATGGTAAAGTTGTTCCCGTGCGACCTTAATGAAAGATAAGATTGCATACAATAGATCCAATGTGGTCCGACCCTTTAGCCAAGGGGCCGGCGATATTGGGCCGCCTGGGGTAAGCGCTATCATCTTTTGCTCCAATGTGGTCCTAGGTCCCACATTGACTAGAGTGTCATGCACCAAGGTCTTCTTTTTTTAAGTTTTAAAAGTCAAGCTTTCCTTCTTCCAAGGAGGTAGATGGATGGAAAATATTTTGTCAATGCTTTGCCATGAGTTTTTTTTTCCTTTATATTTTTCTTTTTCAACCATAAAAATCCCATCCAACTTATCACTTCTGTTCTTATTTTCATGGTTTAACAAAGTTCTATGCCAGAATATCTAACAAAATCTTATTTATGATACATACAGTCAACTTATTAACAATTATGATCTTGTAGATAACAACAAAAACAAATAGTATGCTTTAGGGACGAATTAACACCCTTCCAATCTGATCAACACTCTCAATTAATCCATGCCACTTTCAAGGACAGATATCAAAAGTCTTAACAATATTTCTACTAACATACATACACTTTAAGTTTCAGTAATTCTAGTTATAACCTATTTAAGCATCGTCTACTTATCTGTCAATTGGTGGCAGGGGAAGAGACTCAACACTGAAAAGGGTTGATGAATTCAATAATAATAAATTAAAGAGAATCGCCAGCGCCATGCCAGTTATCTGGATAGGCATAAAACGAAATAACCCTAGATACAATTTTTTTAGCAGCGCTGCAAGAATTAATGAAAAACAAATAGGGTAGGGAGAAATTCCTTTCTGAGATTAAAGGAGCGAAGAACATTTTCTATTCCTATCAATCGATCAGGCATATTCCCAATATTAGATGGGTTGTCAAACGAGGTCCAGAACGCACCTTGGAGAGTATGTCTTCGGCGAGGGCGAGATGAGTCTGACAGTGCTTGCAGCTGTAAATCTTGCCCTCCAGGCTTACCAGAAACAGCCGCCCCATCTTGACTTTCCCCCAATCGAAGGCAAAAAGCTTCTGCTAGATCTAGACAACGTCGATCAACTGGCTGTAGAAAAAACGAGGGATGAGAGAGAGGGGAGGAGAATGGTCATCGATGAGGAGTTTTAGAATCTATCGATCTTACTCCCAAAGCGGTAAGAGAGAAGTGTGATTCGAGGAGGATGTACCTTGGTATAGTAATTTGTAACCCCCTTCTCCCCGAGCGTCACCAGCAGAAGCTTGAAATCTGACAGCCACAGAGTCAGAACGTCGGCGACTGCGAGAGAGAGATGGAGAGGGTAGTGGCGAGCGTCGTGATGCTGCCGCTGGGGTTCAGTTTCCACTCGACAGACGAAGAGCTCGTGGAGGATACTTCTTGGTGGTGAGCTAGGAGAAGATGTATGTTCACCAGATCTTCGTGGAGTGGAGAGGAGAGGACGAGGGAGGTGGCAATGAGGGAGGTGGAGGGAGATATTTTGCGGAGAAAAGAAGCGCGGAGAGATTTTTCGCGAGCCGCCGAGGTTTGGCAATGAGCGAGGGATGTGTTTTTTATTTTAGCGGGAAATACGACAACGCTTTTAAAAAACACTTTTGTAACAGCGTTGTCTTTCATCCGAAACCACAACACTAAGCACATCGCATCATTATAAAACGTTGTCGTTATTAAAAAGTAAAACACATAGACAACGCTTTTCACTAAAAACGTTGTAAAACAAAAAAAGACAACGTTTTTTTTAAAAAACGTTGTCGATTGGGCGTTGTTGATTGCAAAAATTCTTGTAGTGTTGGGAAGGCCATCAGTGGAGTTTCCAGATCAGAATTGCTCAAGACGCAGATCTGTTGAGAGGTTTCCGCAGCTCTGACCATTTGATACCTTCGGATCGGCTGTGCTCGAATTCCTTCCACCTGAGCTATCTAGAGGGGTTCCCTAGGTAGCTTGGATCATCATCCACTCACCTTCGCACGCAGACGCAACTGAAATGAAGATTTCGAATGGAAAATTCAGTATGAAGCAATCTGAGCTATATTCAATCGCAGATGGAGTTTTCCCTATGGTTTGCTGAGCTTACGGCTCCGAGGCTCTCCCTTGCGTGACGAACAAGAAGTACCTGAGCTCGGGAAGGGATCGAGGAGTAGTTTCTTTAGTTTAAATTCTGTTTTAGCTGTAGTTTTCAATTCTGCCGCAATCTCTGTTCTGAAATTCTGTTTTAGCTACTGAAATTTTTGGTTCTGAATAGTTTTTGCTTCAATTAGAGTTTTAATTCAGTGTTTCTATTAGCTAGATAGTTTGTGTAACGAACAAGTGCATTTGGATTAGTTTATTTTGCTGCAATTCATTTCTGAACTTAGCTTCCAGCTGCGTATCAGCCCCTGTCACTTGCGTATCAGTTGCTGTTCTGAACCTTAAGTTGTAGTTTCTGAATTTTGTGTCTATGAGCCTTAGTTCTTCTTTGAATTCAAATTGTAGCTTGTTTCTCTTTACATAGCATTTCAAATTAGTCCCTGCCTGTGGTGTCAGTGCGTGCAAATTTTGTGTCTGAAAAACTCATTCTAATTATGCAATTCCCAGCTTAAAGTTTCTGAATTTCTGCTAAGTAAAGATTAGATTTTCAGCTGTAGTTTTTCGGGTCTTTCGATTTGTAACGACCCGGAAAATTCTCTTGATATTTTATGAAAAATATTGAGCATGTTTAGATAATTTTCGAAGGATCTAGAAGTATTGATACGAACTTTGGGCTAGAAAACCTATATTTTCTCATTTAAATTGAGAAAACTAAGTACTAATGGGCCTTATATGGGCTTTTTAGTACCTTGATTATAGGTGAGTTTTAGGTAAAAATTAGTATAAATATAAATAGGATTTAAGTAGGCATATTAGCATAATTGTGGGTAAGTCTTGGCCTAATGTTCCTATTTAAATTGAGAAATTAGGTACTAATGAGCTGTAAATGGGCCCCAAAACATGAGTATTAATTGGGTAAAATTTATATAAATATAAAAGAATTTTATTTAGGAATATTAGCATAATTATGGGTGATTGTTGGGGAATTTTCGAAATAAAAGGGAATTTTCAAAAATTAGAGGAAAAGGTTTAAATAAAATGAAAATAAAATAAAAATAAAAATGCATGAGCCAAGGATTGAACCTTGGACCTCTTGTACAACCATGAATGCTTTAACCAACTCACCTAGAAAGGAATTCGTATGAGTAAATGAAGTAGAGGTTGGTTAAGAAGTAGAAGGAGATGAAGGGTCATGGAGAGACTCTTCATTTGCCTCTTTAAAGGAGCTATAAAAAGGGGGTTTGGGGGGTTACTTCTCTTCACCATCAAGTGCAATTGCTCCTCCCCTCCCTCCTCATTCTAGCCGAGACTCTTAGGGAGAGTTCTCCCTTGGAAAGGCTTCCACCAAGGCTCCATCACCCAAGATCTAAAGTTCTTACAAGGATCCAAGGACTAGGTGTGGTCAAGAGACATCAAGTCTTCTTCCTTCTCTCCATCCAAGGTCAAAAAAATTTAGAAACCCCAAGGTAAGACTCCCTCACCTGTGGTATAATAGTTATCTATGATTTCCATTATTTTTAGCATGATATATGGGTTAGTTCTTGGATGTGATGTTGAAAGGAAAGAAAAACCAAGGTCCTTAAGTTTATGGATTTCGGTCAGCATGATTTAAAAGTATGTAAATATGCTAAAAATACTTATAATGTTATTTGATGTTCCCTTATAATGTGTAGTAAGTAAATATAATTTTTGGGAATTTTTGAAGTACCCTAGAGACCCTATGGGTTTCGGCCAACAACAAGGAGAGGAAACCAAGAACCCTAGGTTTGTGGGTTTCGGCCACCATGATTTTGGGGTCTATAATTATGCCAAAAATCTTTATAATGTTGTTTAATGTTCTCTTATGATTTTCAGTAAGTAAATATAATTTTTGGGAATTTTTGGAGTACCCTAGAGACCCTATGGGTTTCGGCCAACAACAAGGAAAGGAAACCAAGAACCCTAGGTTTGTGGGTTTCGGCCACCATGATTTTGGGGTCTATAATTATGCCAAAAATCTTGATAATGTTTTTTAATGTTCCCTTATGATTTTTAGTAAGTAAATATAATTTTTGGGAATTTTAGGAGTACCCTAGAGACCCTATGGGTTTCGGCCAACAACAAGGAAAAGAAACCAAGAACCCTAGGTTTGTGGGTTTCGGCCACCATGATTTTGGGGTCTATAATTATGCCAAAAATCTTGATAATGTTTTTTAATGTTCCCTTATGATTTTTAGTAAGTAAATATAATTTTTGGGAATTTTAGGAGTATCCTAGAGACCCTAGGGGTTTCGGCCAACAATAGGGAAAGGAAACCAAGAACCCTAGGTTTGTGGGTTTCGGCCACCATGTTTTTGGGGTCTATAATTATGCAAAAAATCTTGATAATGTTGATTAATGTTCCCTTATGATGTGTAGTAAGTAAATATAATTTTTGGGAATTTTTGGGGTTGGGTTAAACCTACCAAGATGCTTGGGTATAGGTGATTAGGAGGTATGCTTAAGTAAGGTGGAAGAATACCATGTTAACTAAACCTTTAGCTTATATGTCATGAAATATATGTTAGGTTATAGAATGCTTAGACATGTGCCATGATTTAGGAATGATATGTAGGTATGCCATGACGTATGAATGATGTGTATGTATGCCATGTCTTACGAATGATATGAATGTATGCCATGCTTATGTATGTATGCCATGCTATATGAATGATGTGTACCTGTGCCGTGTCTAAAAATGAAAATGATGAATGAAGGTTAAGTATGATGAATGAATGACTATGCTATGAATGATGATGCCTTTAAGGCATAATGGTGATGAAAGAATAATGAATGAATGAATATGCCATGAATGATGATGAATGAAGAAGCATATGAAAGCATTTATTTTATTTTATGGGCTTGTACCGGACCTAAGTAGGGTCCACGGTTCTGGACTACCGATGATGCTGTCCACGGTTCGGGACTACCGATGATGCTGTCCTTACGGTTCGGGACTACCGATGAAGCTGTCCTTACCCTAGTAGGTCGAGATTAGCTACCTCGTATTTACTTAGGGATGCGCGCATATGATGAATGAATGTGGTACAAGCCAGGGCCCAATGAAAGTTATGATTATGTTAAAAGCATGTTTTCAAGATTAAGCATCCTTATATATATATATATATATATATATATATATATATATATGCACGATTGCCACATGCATCCATTCATGTTATGCATTATGTTATGAAAAGTATGTTTACGAAAAGTATGTTATGAAGGTATGTTCATGCCATGATTTTACTTATGTTTATGCCATGATTTTATTTATGTTTATGCCATGATTTTATTTATGTTTATGCCAAGATTTTATTTATGTTTATGCCATGATTCTATTTATGTTTACGCCATGATTTTATTTATGTTTATGCCATGATATTATTTATGTTTATGCCATGATTTTAGTTATGTTTATGCCATGATATTATTTAAGCTTATGCCATGATATTATGTATGTTTATGCCATGATGTTATTTATGTTTATGCCATGTTTTGATGCTAGTTTAGAATGCCATGCTTTAATTATGTTATGATAGTTTAGGATGCCATGATTTTTATCTATGTTCATGTTAGTTTAGGATGCATGATTTTATGCTAGTTTAGAATGCCATGCTTTAATTATGTTATGATAGTTTAGGATGCCATGATTTTTATCTATGTTCATGTTAGTTTAGGATGCCATGATTTTATGCTAGTTTAGAATGTCATGCTTTAATTATGTGTATGCTAGGTTAGGATGTCATGAGTTTATTGATGTTTATGTTAGTTTAGGATGTCATGGTTTAATTATGTTTATGTTACGTTAGAATGCCATTATTTTGTTCCTGCTCATGCTAGTATGGGATGCCATGATTGTAATTAGATTTATGCCATGATTTTATTTGTGTCTATGTCAAGTATTATGCCATGCTATGAATGTTTACGATGTTTATGTTATGTCAAGTATTATGCCATACCCGAATGTTTATGGTTATGTTTATGCCATGCAATGAATGGGGTGAAGCTATGTCCATGACATGTCAAATGAATGCTAAGTGATGTTAAGGATGATGTGCTAAGTAAAGCGCTAAGAGTGCTAATGTTTCATATGTTTATGATTAAGTGACGGACGATTTTAGTGAGTAGGAAAGAGTCTTACTAAGCCTGTGTGCTTATAGTTTTATTTTCTTATACCGCAGATCACGCAAAGAAACATTAAGGAAGCAGCAGGAGGGCATTGCAGAATGTGTGTGATAGTGACTTGGCCAAGAGACCATATGTTTGCTTGTCTTATGATAGAACTTTACTTTTACTACTAAGTACTTGAATATGACTCTATGGCATGATGCTAAAGTATGACTTGATGCTAAGTATGACATGATGCTAAAATATGACATGATGCTAAGTATGTTATGATGCAATGTATAAGGTTAATATGCCAAGCTTCCATGTTATGATGCTAGGAAGTTTAGTAAGTGCATGTAGGTGTAAGTTTGAAGTTTTCCGCTACATTATGATGTCTACATGCCCTAAGTATGTTAGCGTAACGCCGCTTTATGATGGTAAAAAAAAAAGCGGCGTTACAGGTTGGTATCAGAGCCGTAACCATCTCACTACACACACATCAAGCCATCTTCCTGCCGCTTCCAAGTAAGTACCTTTTAAGTGTAT
>JAGFNQ010005414.1:45990-69036 GCA_024364735.1 Boesenbergia rotunda | reverse complement strand
CAACTAAACTTGAATCAAACTTAAATCGGTGTCAAACACCAAAACAACAATCAGGGTCAGACTGCATCATCATCTTGTTCCTCAACCGATGCTCTTTGCGGTCCAGAATCCGCATAGGCACCTCCTCATAAGTCGCATCTGGCTGAAGGGTAACTCTCACCTCCGATAACACATGTGTAGGATTTGGTACATATTTCCTCAGCATAGAAACATGAAACATGCCGTGAATTCCAGCCAAAGACGGTGGTTACACCAGACGATAAGCGACTTCTCCAATCCACTCCAAAATCTGGAAAGGTCCAATGTAGCGGGGAGCTAGCTTACCTCTCAACCCAAACCACTTCACCCCTTTCGTGGGTGACACTCGTAAGAACACATGATCACTCACGGAGAACTCCAAGGGTCTACGTCTCCGATCTGCATAACTCTTCTGACGATCCTGAGCCTCTGACAGCCTGCGTTTGATAGTACGGACTAGCTCTGCGTCATACTGAATACTCTGAGGACCTAGCAACTGAGATTCCCCAACCTCCTCCCAAAGGGTGGGTGTCCTGCAAGCTCTACCAGACAACACCTCGAAAGGTGCCATCTGAATAGCCGAAAGATAGCTATTATTATAGGTAAACTCAACCAAATGCAGGTGATCCTCTCAGTTGCCTCCAAAGTCCATAACGTAAGATCTCAACAAATCCTCCAGTGTCTGAATGGTACGCTCAGACTGTCCGTCCGTTTGCGGATGAAAGGTTGTACTGAATCGAAGGTTGGTACCCATGGCCTGCTGTAAACTCTGCAAAAACCGCGAAGTAAAACGCGGGTCTCTATCTGATATGATGCTCAGAGGAACACCATGTAATCTAATAATCTCACGGCAGTATAACTCTGCCAGCTTGTCCAGTGAATCTGTCCTCTGAATCCCCAAGAAATGAGCGGATTTGGTTAATCGATCAACGATCACCCAAATCACAACGTGTCTTCTATAAGACTTCGGTAATCCAACAACGAAATCCATCGTGATGTGCTCCCACTTCCACTCAGGAATGGGGATCTTCTGTAGTAATCCAGCAGGTCTCTGATGCTCGGCTTGTAACGACCCAGAAAATTCTCTTGATATTTTAGGAAAATATTGAGAATGTTTAGATAATTTTCGAAGGATCTAGAAGTATTGATACGAACTTTGGGCTAGAAAACCTATGTTTTCTCATTTAAATTGAGAAAACTAAGTACTAATGGGTCTTATATGGGATTTTTGGTACCTTGATTATAGGTGAATTTTAGGGAAAAAAATTAGTATAAATATAAATAGGATTTAAGTAGGCATATTAGCATAATTGTGGGTAAGTCTTGGCCTAATGTTCCTATTTAAATTGAGAAATTAGGTACTAATGAGCTGTAAATGGGCACCAAAAATAGGTATTAATTGGGTAAATTTTATATAAATATAAAAGAATCTTATTTAGGAATATTAGCATAATTATGGGTGATTGTTGGGGAATTTTTGAAATAAAAAGGGAATTTTTGAAAATTAGAGGAAAAGGTTTAAATAAAATGAAAATAAAATAAAAATAAAGGTGCATGGGCCAAGGATTGAACCTTGGACCTCTTGTACAACCATGAATGCTTTAACCAACTCACCTAGCAAGGAATTCATATGAGTAAATGAAGTAGAGGTTGGTTAAGAAGTAGAAGGAGATGAAGGGTCATGGAGAGACTCTTCATTTGCCTCTTTAAAGGAGCTATAAAAAGGGGGTTTGGGGGGTTACTTCTCTTCACCATCAAGTGCATTTGCTCCTCTCCTCCCTCCTCATTCTAGCCGAGACTCTTAGGGAGAGTTCTCCCTTGGAAAGGCTTCCACCAAGGCTCCATCACCCAAGATCTAAAGTTCTTACAAGGATCCAAGGACTAGGTGTGGTCAAGAGACATCAAGTCTTCTTCCTTCTCTCCATCCAAGGTCAAAAAAATTTAGAAACCCCAAGGTAAGACTCCCTCACCTGTGGTATAATAGTTATCTATGATTTCCATGATTTTTAGCATGATATATGGGTTAGTTTTTGGATGTGATGTTGAAAGGAAAGAAAAACCAAGGTCCTCAAGTTTATGGATTTCGGCCAGCATGATTTAAAAGTCTGTAAATATGCTAAAAATCCTTATAATGTTATTTGATGTTCCCTTATGATTTGTAGAGGTTAAGTATAATTTTTGGGAATTTTTGGAGTACCCTAGAGACCCTATGGGTTTCGGCCAACAACAAGGAAAGGAAACCAAGAACCCTAGGTTTGTGGGTTTTGGCCACCATGATTTTGGGGTCTATAATTATGCCAAAAATCTTGATAATGTTGTTTAATGTTCTCTTATGATGTTTAGTAAGTAAATATAATTTTTGGGAATTTTTGGAGTACCCTAGAGACCCTATGGGTTTCGGCCAACAACAAGGAAAGGAAACCAAGAACCCTAGGTTTGTGGGTTTTGGCCACCATGATTTTGGGGTCTATAATTATTCCAAAAATCTTGATAATGTTGTTTAATGTTCCCTTATGATTTTTAGTAAGTAAATATAATTTTTGGGAATTTTTGGAGTACCCTAGAGACCCTATGGGTTTCGACAACAAGGAAAGGAAACCAAGAACCCTAGGTTTGTGGGTTTCGGCCACCATGATTTTGGGGTCTATAATTATGCCACAAATCTTGATAATGTTGTTTAATGTTCCATTATGATGTTTATTAAGTAAATATAATTTTTGGGAATTTTTGGAGTACCCTAGAGACCCTATGGGTTTCGGCCAACAACAAGGAAAGGAAACCAAGAACCCTAGGTTTGTGGGTTTCGGCCACCATGATTTTGGGGTCTATAATTATGCCAAAAATCTTGATAATGTTGTTTAATGTTCCCTTATGATGTTTAGTAAGTAAATATAATTTTTGGGAATATTTGGGGTTGGGTTAAACCTACCAAGATGCTTGGGTATAGGTGATTAGGAGGTATGCTTAAGTAAGGTGGAAGAATACCATGTTAACTAAACCTTTAGCTTATATGTCATGAAATATATGTTAGGTTATAGAATGCTTAGACATGTGCCATGATTTAGGAATGATATGTAGGTATGCCATGACGTATGAATGATGTGTATGTATGCCATGTCTTACGAATGATATGAATGTATGCCATGCTTATGTATGTATGCCATGCTATATGAATGATGTGTACCTGTGCCGTGTCTAAAAAAAAATGAAAATGATGAATGAAGGTTAAGTATGATGAATGAATGACTATGCTATGAATGATGATGCCTTTAAGGCATAATGGTGATGAAAGAATAATGAATGAATGAATATGCCATGAATGATGATGAATAAAGAAGCATATGAAAGCATTTATTTTATTTTATGGGCTTGTACTGGACCTAAGTAGGGTCCACGGTTCTGGACTACCGATGATGCTGTCCACGGTTCGGGACTACCGATGATGCTGTCCTTACGGTTCGGGACTACCGATGAAGTTGTCCTTACCCTAGTAGGTCGAGATTAGCTACCTCGTATTTACTTAGGGATGCGCGCATATGATGAATGAATGTGGTACAAGCCAGGGCCCAATGAAAGTTATGATTATGTTAAAATCATGTTTTCAAGATTAAGCATCCTTATATATATATATATATATATATATATATATATATATATATGCACGATTGTCACATGCATCCATTCATGTTATGCATTATGTTATGAAAAGTATGTTTACGAAAAGTATGTTATGAAGGTATGTTCATGCCATGATTTTTATTTATGTTTATGCCATGATTTTATTTATGTTTATGCCATGATTTTATTTATGTTTATGCCATGATATTATTTAAACTTATGCCATGATATTATTTATGTTTATGCCATGATGTTATTTATGTTTATGCCATGATTTGATGCTAGTTTAGAATACCATGCTTTAATTATGTTTATGATAGTTTAGGATGTCATGATTTTATCTATGTTCATGTTAGTTTAGGATGCCATGATTTTATGCTAGTTTAGAATGCCATGCTTTAATTATGTGTATGCTAGGTTAGGATGCCATAAGTTTATTGATGTTTATGTTAGTTTAGGATGCCATGGTTCAATTATGTTTATGTTACGTTAGAATGCCATTATTTTATTCATGCTCATGCTAGTATGGGATGCCATGATTGTAATTAGATTTATGCCATGATTTTATTTATGTCTATGTCAAGTATTATGCCATGCTATGAATGTTTACGATGTTTATGTTATGTCAAGTATTATGCCATACCCGAATGTTTATGGTTATGTTTATGCCATGCTATGAATGGGGTGAAGCTATGTCCATGACATGTCAAATGAATGCTAAGTGATGTTAAGGATGATGCTCTAAGTAAAGCGCTAAGTGTGCTAATGTTTCATATGTTTATGATTAAATGACGGATGGTTTTAGTGAGTAGGAAAGAGTCTTACTAAGCCTGTGTGCTTATAGTTTTATTTTTTTTATACCGCAGATCACGCAAAGGAACAGTAAGGAAGCAGCAGGAGGGCATTGCAGAATGTGTGTGATAGTGACTTGGCCAAGAGACCATATGTTTGCTTGTCTTATGATAGAACTTTACCTTTACTACTAAGTACTTGAATATGACTCTATGACATGATGTTAAAGCATGACTTGATGCTAAGTATGACATGATGCTAAAATATGACATGATGATAAGTATGTTATGATGCAAAGTATAAGGTTAATATGCCAAGCTTCCATGTTAGCGTCTACATGGAAGTAAGTGCATGTAGGAATGGTAGTAAGTGCATGTAGGTGTAAGTTTGAAGTTTTCCGCTGCATTATGATGTCTACATGCCCTAAGTATGTTAGCGTAACGCCGCTTTATGATGGTCAAAAAAAAAAAGCGGGCGTTACACGGCCTTCACCTGCTGGCACATTAGACATCTAGCAATAAAATCCGTAATGTCTTTCTTCATACCGTTCCACCAATAGGAACATCTCAAATCTCGGTACATACGGGTTCCTCTTGGATGTCTAGCAAACCGAGATCGATGATCCTCCTAAAGCAACTCCTCCATAACTGGATGTGACTCAGGTACACACAATCTCCCTCGGAAATATAGAATACCCTCGTCATCACGTGTAAAGTCAGTCTGCTGCTTTGAGGCTATCCGGCTGCCTAGGAACTGCAGATGTTGATCGCTACCATGAGCCTCTCTGATCCTCGTCCTGATCATAGACTGAGCAACCATTGTTACCAACAACCCTTTCTCTGTCTGACCCTGCTCCTCCAGTCCCAACTCTGAGAAGCTCTGAACTAAACCAGTGGCCATAACCCGGTGACAAGCCAGAACACTCCGGGATTTTCTGCTGAGTGCATCCACAACTACATTAGCTTTCCATGGATGGTAGCTAATAGTACAATCATAATCTTTCAAGAATTCCATCCATCTTCTCTGACGAAGATTTAGCTCCTTCTGAGTGAATAAATACTTGAGGCTCTTGTGATCCGTGAAAATCTCAAACGTGACGCTGTAGAGATGATGTCTCCATATCTTCAAGGCAAAAATAATGGATGCAAGCTCTAAGTCATGAACTGGATAATTCTTCTCATGCTCCTTCAGCTGACGAGAAGCAAAGAGACTACCCGTCTATGCTGCATCAAAACTCCACCCAAACCCTGATGTGATGCGTCAGTGTAGATTACAATACCGTCCTCGCCTGAAGGTAACACCAATACAGGCGCAGACACCAATCGCCGCTTAAGCTCCAGAAAACTAGTCTCGCAAGACTCTGTCCAAACAAATTTCACGCCTTTTCTGGTCAGACGTGTCAACGGTGAAGCGATGCTGGAAAACCCCTCAACAAATCGGCGATAATAACCAGCCAATCTGAGAAAACTATGCACCTCCTGAACTGACTTAGGTTGTTCCCAACTGGTGATAGCCTCGATCTTCTGGGGATCTATGGAAATACCTCTACTAGAAACAACGTGTCCGAGAAAACCCACAGAAGATAACCAGAAAGCACACTTGCTAAACTTTGCATACAACTGCTCCCGTCGGAGCGTCTCCAGAACTATACGAAGATGGCGTGCATGTTACTTCTCGGAACGGGAGTAAATCAGGATGTCATCGACGAAAACAATAACAAACTGATCCAAATACTCTATAAAAACCCGATTCATCAGATCCATAAATATTGCAGGAGCATTGGTAAGCCCAAATGGCATTACCAAAAACTCGTAATGTCCGTACCGGGTGCGGAAAGCTGTCTTCTGAATATCCGAATCCCTAACCCTCAACTGATGATATCCAGACCACAAATCAATTTTCGAATACACTGAGGTATCCTTCAACTGATCAAAGAAATCTTCAATACGAGCTAGGGGATACTTGTTCTTGATGGTCACTGCATTCAACTACCTATAGTCGATGCATAACCTCATAGAACCATCTTTCTTCTTGACGAATAAAATTGGTGAACCCCATGGAGATACACTAGGATGAATGAATTCCTTGTCAAGCAACTCTTGAAGCTGGACCTTTAGCTCATCCAACTCCTTAGGCGTCATATGATACGAAGCCTTTGATATCGGCGCAGTCCCCGGAATTAACTCGATCACAAATTCAACTTGCCTTCTGGGAGGCAAACCAGGTAGCTCCTCTGGAAATACGTCTGAAAATTCTTGGACCACTGGAACACTCGAGAGCCGAGGGCTACTGCTACCATCAGTGCTGATCAATGATAATAGAAAACCCTGACATCCGTGCGATATAAGCTTCTGGGCTTGAAGTGTAGAGATAATAGAAATCCCATCATCTCTGGTGCCAATGAATTTCCACAAGGGTTGGTTTGGAGGTCGAAACGTGACCACTCTCGCTTGGCAATCAACTGTGGCATGATAAACTGCCAATGAGTCCATGCCCAGAATAATATCAAACTCTACCATCTCGGGAACTGACAGATCCACGGTGAGGGTATAATTGCCAAAGTCCAATGGACACGCTTTGACTTCCTGCATGATATACAATACCTCACCGGATGGTAGAGACACTGATAAACGTTGTGATCTAAGGGTAGGCAATCTACTAATTTTTCCCATAAAAAGTCGTGATATGAAAGAACTAGAACTACCGGTATCAACAAGTAATTAGCAGGAAAAGCATAAACTGAAATCATACCACGAAAGACCGATCCATCGGCCCGCTATACCTCCTCTCTGGTGAGTGCATAAACTCGGCCTGTCTCTATAGCTGAAGGTGGCAATGCTAAAATCGGCTGCGGCTGAGAAGACGAAGGTCCAACAGTCTACTGGGGCTGATATCCAGAAGGCCCAACCGACTGCTGAGATTGATAACCCGAAGCTCCAGCCGACAGCTGATGCTGATAAACTGCAGGCTAGTATGCTGGACGTGGCTGCTGATAATACGACCTTGTCCCAAAATATTGAGACCCCACTGGTGAGGAGTACTCATGCCCATGCATACCATACATCTGAACTGGTGGTGGAACTGCCTGCTGACGTCCTGTCTGCTGCGGTCAGAATGACGTATGAGTCTGACGGCCGGCTCGATATGGCCTCTGCGGTCCTGATCTGTTGGGACCGGGTGCATGTCGACAAGGATACGAGTTCGTAAAATTTTAAATTTTTATGTGCAGCGGAAGAATTTGCATAAAATAATTTCCTAAATTATTTTAACTTCGTATCTAGCATGCAACCTTATAGTGTGTTGACATAATCATAAAATAAAACTTTGCGGAAAAGTAAACTAATTTACATTATACCTCTCGTAACTCGAAGAAAAGGGACGAGATCCAACCGTAGCGTCCCTTGGAAGCTTCGCCTCTATTCGCGTCCACGCCGAGTTCTCTTCGGGATGACTTCGCAAAGTCACGAGTTTTGTGCCGACGAGAACTACTAGATTCTCGGAAGGCAGAACTAGAAGAACAAGAGAAAAATTAGGAAACTAACCAATGAAGTAACGGAATCGAATTCCGGGAAGAGAGGAATCGCTATCCGCTTCTTCTTCTTCGTGTTCGGGTTCTCCTTCTTCTTCTTGAAGCTCACGGCCTCCACCACCTTGGATGTAGGTTGGGCGCCGGCCCTAGGGGAGCTAGGGTGGGCGTCGGCCCTAAGGGAAGAGAGGGAGAAGGAGGAGAGATTAAGAGAGAGAGGGAGTGAATAATTAATCTCTTGATTAATTCATTGGAATAAGGGCTAGCCTTTGGTTCCTTTATATAGTAGCAACTCCTTTGCTAAGTCTCCCTCTAAATCGAATTAACGGAATTAACGGAATTAGTTATAAGAAATTTATCTTATAAATTTTCTTATTAATTATTCCGTTTAAACCGAGTCTTTATTATAAACCAATTTATAATAAAACTAATTCTTCTTCTCTTTAAATTATGGAATAAATTTTTATAAGAAATTTATAAACTTTCTTATTATGAAAAAATCAATTCATAATTGATTTTATAAAATTAAAATAAACCAATTCATGGATTATTTTTATCTTCCATAAAAGAATAAATTTCTATAAATTTCTATAAATTTCTTTATACAAATTTATTTATCCATAATTTATAAAATAAATCGCACTAGATTTATTTTATTAATTAAACCAAAATTAATTGGTTTTCTCCTCTTTATTGGCCTGCCACCAAAGGGGGGGTTAACACCCTCTTTGGTCGGCCAAAACCAACCCGAACCGCCGCGAATTAAACTCATTTAATTCGCCCAAAAAGCCTTCAAAAGACTTAGCCATTTTTAACTTCCATTGCGCCTCTGATTAACTCAGATTCGACTTATTTCTCTTGATCGGAAAATCCAATTTTCAACTCGTTTTAAATCCCTCGGATTACTCGTAGCGCGTGTGACTAAATAGGCTTTCGATTTATGTTGGCCGTCTATAATCAACTAATTATAGAACGATCATGAGTGGCACCTAGTAGTACATCATGATCCCCAATTAATCGAAAGATCAACGGTTTGACCTCAGAAGAAATTATTCTGAAACCCTTCAGCAGCTCTAATGAATCGTGCCCCATTCCCTTCACCACCTTATACCCACTTGGTTCAGGACACGGTCTATGGTGTCAGTCCCCACTAGGCTGACTACGTCACACCTAGCCCAAGTAGTGTCTTTCTCGTCCTTTGGATTTCTAATTACTCTCATGTATTTTAGAGACTCGCACTCTAAACATGATATACTCTAGCCAGAGGTTTTGAGTAACAATCCGACAATAGGCCTGGGTATACATCTCCTCGCAAGGAGTGGTGAATCCTTTGTAGGTTGTTCAAACATCTTCGGGCACTTCGGCTTATTCCCAATCATCCTGGGTCCACACCTCCTTGGAGATGCTTGCTTAAGATGTTAAAGTATAAGTCTCCATGACCAAGATGACTTGAACACCGCAAGTCAAAGGAACATCGCACTTAAGCTGCAGTAAAAACTTCATTGACATATCTATATAGATAACCATATGAAGTTTTACAGCTAGTCACTCCAATGAACTAGTTCCCTTAACTAGCATCCATGTTTATCTCCGGACATCCCAATGTCACCAGCCAGTGAGAATCAGCTGATTAGAGAATAACCCATGCTAGTCTCAACAGAATTGATAGTGTCCGTTTTTATCAATTCATCAACTAGGGATATTTTCAATACTTCACATTTGCACATTTAGAGATAATCACAAGTTGTGATCCCATCACAAATTCTCTTATGCTGTGAGTTGTATTGCGGACATTCAGTAGATGAGTTTAAGATCCCAATCAAATACACAAACATGTACACTCAAATAGTGAATTCTCATTTATTAAAATAAATGTTTACAATCATAAGGCGATTGCCTTAGGACACTTCTCTCATATCACTAACATGATCGACCACCCCGAGGAGTAAATGCTGTAGACTTATGCTGAGCCTTCAAAGGACAACCTCGACTCTCATGCCCCGGAAGTTTGCAATAATAACAGATAGGGTGCTCTAGTGGACAGTCTGGTCTGCCGTGGTCCTTAGAACTACACTGCAAACAATGAGTCGCACCAGTAGTAAACCTCCGAGTCTGCTGAGAACCCTACGACGATCCTGCTGAAAACCGTCCAAACTTCTGGGGTCAAGACTGAGGCACATAAGTCTCCAGCGTACCCTGACTCCTGCTATTACGCTTCTGTCCAACCGTCTGCTGTCTCTGTGTCGCTGCTGAACCCTGAGTTGTCTGCTTCCCTTTGCTCTTATCACCATGCAACTGATGCTGAATCATCTCAGTGTGTAAAGCCCGATCCAAAGCCTCTCGATATGAAGTAGGAACCCATCCTGACATACGCACTTGGATATATCCAGCTAAGCCCAACATAAACTGTGTCGTCCGCTCCGCCTCCGTAGCAACCAACTGCAGACAAAACATTGCCAGGCGATTGAATTCCGCCTCATACTCCATAACTGAGCGGTCTCCCTGATGAAGAGCAAGAAACTCCTATCGTTGGGTTGTACGAAAGGCGGCAGGATAATACTTGCCCTCAAAAACCTCGCGGAAGGAAACCCAAGAAATCGGTCGTCCACCAATAAGAGTCTTCTGTATATTCCACCAAGTTACGGCCTGATTTCGAAGATGATATGTAGCCAACTCCATCTTCTCTATGTCTATGAGGGTTATATAGCTGAAGGAGTCCTCCAATGTCTCCAACCAAGCATGAGCAGCATACGGATCTGGCTCCCCATGAAACAGTGTGAAACGACCATTCATAGACGCTGCCAGCAATGAAATCCTAGCTCTGTCCAGAAGCAAACTCGCTTGGGTAGGGGGTACCCATGATGGCACTCCAGGTATTGCCATTGGTTGTCCAGAAGCAAACTCGCTTGGGTAGGGGGTACCCATGATGGCACTCCAGGGATTGCCATTGGTGGTACTGATGGACCTGCCTCTGATGGTACAACTGGAACTACTATCGGATATACAGGAGAAGATACTCTCCGTGGTGCAGATCTCACCTCACCCGAAGGGTCCTGGTGAGCTGATCCCTGACCAGTCGGCTCCACTATGGTGGGCCTCTCACCCTCCTGATTTGAGTCTCTCTCGACCTCCTCTGGCCTCCCCTGTGATCGTCGTCCACGACCACGAGCACGGGATGGAGATAACTCATTACGACGAGGCATATCTGTTAACAAAACCAACATATATTATTTAGATATAAATTTAACCAAATTTAAAACCAACTTAATTCTTGTTTGCCGGGAGAGATCTCATCATTGCCAAGTCCCATCACAACCATAACAAGAAAACGACTCCGAAAAATAAATCTGTAAAATACAGATAGACCTCCTAAAACAAAACAGCTTCGTCAACCCTCAAGAAAAAGACTCCGCAAAAGAAAAATAAACAAATCTGTAACATACAAATTGACTTCGTAAAACAACATCGTAAACCCACAGATACCAAAATATCGCAAAACTTGGCTCTGATACCAAAAATTGTCATGACCCCCAAGGCACATGCTTACTCAAAAATCGGGCACCATCTCCCCTGTACGGCGGACAAGTTGGGGCAAATATAAATACACTCTTATCATAAAAGATGGCTCAGCTATCATGTAACACCCCACTAAAATTTTCTTCAATATTATCCCTAATATTGAGTATAATTACAGGAATAATAGCCATATTGAGTATGATTCATGAATGATAGTTAGAGTTGTGGGAATTTTAGTATAAGTGTTAATGGGACATATATGGGCTCTAAATGGTGGAAATTTTTAATGAGTCTTAAATAGCACTTCGTTAGTTATCCTAATGGGCCCCATAAGGATAAAAGAAATAACACATCATGTCACGCCCCGAGACCCAGGAGCTGCTAATTCAATAGAAAATCGGACAGCACCTCCCCTGTCCGGCGGACAATCTACACATACACACAGATAATATAACACAACCACGCAGTTTAAAGGGCCTCAGGCCTCAGATATATGCAGAAACAACAGTTATATGATTATAACTATCGAAAAACCAAATCCGAACTCACCTGAGCTGCCAGGGGGCAGGAACAAAACCAAAATCAAACGAAGTCCAACATAGGACTCAAAAGTACAGTACCATCAGATAAAACGTGCATACATGTTCAAAACCAAAATAGCGGAAGCATAGTAAATACTACAGGGTCCATAAATGAAACAACGAAAAGCCAAAACCAAAGAGAGCTCCGCTGGAGCTGGGGACTGGCGGCTCGGGATCTCCTCGCAGACATCAACCTGAAATAAACATATATGGCAACGGGAAGAGTCCATAGCTCAGCGAATACCCAACAGATATGCGTAGAAGGTTATACCAACAATAAGAGTTCAGCTACTACAGTCTCATAGCAACAGTAGGGAAAGACTAGTACTGAACATACCGAAGTAGATATATACCTGAATCCATCTAACCTGTATAGAGGGTAAGAAATACCAGAGGAAAACCAATAGACATATAAGCTCAAATAACAAGTCTCCAGAATATGCGATGTCAAACAAGTGCAGCAAATAAGTGCAACAAACAATGCACGATGCAAAGTATGCACATGGTGCAATGACATGTGTCACCCCTGACACCAGACAGATCAACGTACACCTGTCATAGGGACGTCTGAACGGGTAGGGCTCTGACAACTGTACACCCTGCCATCACTGCTCCTGAGTGACCGGGTGGACAGGATGCTAGTGGAGACTCCGCTCCAACCCCAAGCAATGGGGGAGTCAAGCTCTCATCTCCTCGTAAGTCAGTACGAGAAGGGATCCCTGCTTGCTACCACGCCCGCGCTCACCCTCCAAATAGTGGCCGAACGGAGCAATACAGGGCAAATGCACACATCTACGGTATCCACTAACCCATGAGTGGCCGTGTGTGCCCGTCATGTACCGGAAGATGATTAGGCTCAACCACAAGGGAGTCGCTGATCGCCGGCATGCAACAGTGCAAGGATAGTGTATGATAGATACACATACCTCCCTCCCAAGTCCTCAGTACACTAAGTCTCAGTCTAAAATCCTATAACAGGAAATACAGGTAACCTACAAGGTATACTGACCGGAAAACTACCAATCCCTCAAGGTCAAATGCAGGAGACAATACCACGCTCTCTAGCATACAAATGGATATGTCAATACCTGAGACTGTAAGGAACTAACAGCAGAATACCTCAGGGATAAACAACAAGTATCCAGAACTGGCAAAATAAACAGGGATAAACAACAATATCCAGAACCGACATAATAACTAGGGATAGCGTAGAATCTTACTGCTATCTATAACATTCTATGCATAACAAAATGACAATATCAAGATAGATAAGTCAAAGGGTACCCGCCTCCAAAAGTAGAAGTCCGTATCAAAAGGGGAGAACCACCCGTCCAATATAATCCGCAACCGTAAAGCAAATCAAGTCCCTGTATCAGGGATAGATTTAATTAGCTATTACAAAACTAACCACTAGCTAATCAATCTCTAATCCGTTTTAGGGTTTACCGAATCATTTCCTTTTCATTCAATCTCTCGTAATTAAATGAAAGGTTTTCCCAATTACCCCACGTAATTAAGATTTAGGTCTATTTCAAATTCAACGTAGATCATCCAAGCTAATCTATTCTTAATCAAACTCAATACGACCCCATGATTAACAGCAGCAATATTAACAACCTAACCCCACTTAATTCAATTAATCCAATCCAATTACCTCTTACCCTAGCTCCAAAACTGCCGGAGCACACAGCAAGCAGGAGATGACAGAATGATGTCCGATTTCCAATCCACACAGCAAGTGGAAGCAATCTCCACCCAACAATGAAGCTCACGCAACCAGTGTAACCCAACCACTGCAAATTACACAGTGTATCAACAGAAAGAAAAATTCTAACA
The DNA here is from genome assembly GCA_024364735.1 of Boesenbergia rotunda. Lineage (NCBI taxonomy): Eukaryota > Viridiplantae > Streptophyta > Magnoliopsida > Zingiberales > Zingiberaceae > Boesenbergia > Boesenbergia rotunda. The sequence continues at coordinate 55,149 of JAGFNQ010005414.1, read as the reverse complement.
GAGACCACATTCGAAATCCTAGATTTCTAACATCCTGTTCCAGCACAGATGAAGATCGAATAGAGATCTTACCTTTGATGGAAAGTCGGGACTCTTCTGCTCAACTCCGGCGGAACTGACCCAAAACAGGTGAGCTCCTCCTTCCCATCATATCCACTTTCGAACACCGAATCTTCTCCGATTAAGGGAGAATAGAATCCCCACTGGAAGGAGAGATTGTCTGATTAGTACCCACCCCGAAATCACAATCGCAGCACAACTCACCAAGGGAATCAAGGATTGAGATCTAAGGAACATAGAGCTTACCAGGATAACAAGCGACCTAGCTGTTCCCTATCGCCCACCCCACTTCGCCCCAACGCTTTGCGGCAACGAATGAGAAGAAACCCCAATCGAGCGTCGGCCCTCTACAGCGCCGATCAATCACCAAGAAGGCCACCCTGGTAGCCAGCGTCGCGTGAAGGAGAGGGGAAAGGCAGTGGAAGAGAAGAAGGTCGGCCGTCGGCTGTTTGGTTCGGGCTAGGGCAGCGAGCGAAGGCACGGGATCGGGCTAAATGGAATGCGGCGGCCGAAGAGTTTAGGTTAATGAATATAAGAGAGGCCATTTTGCACTTTAGTCCAACCAACTTCCTTCTAATTGCAAGATCACCCCTAGTTTTAAACTTACTTACATTTTAGTCCTTGTAATTGTTTGTCTCATTAACTTTTGATCCCTAATTTTGTGTCCAAGGACTCGGAAGCCCCGGAACCTATCTGGTAATCCTCCGAAAATTTTCGGGACCTAGTCAAAAGTGTCGGATTCAACATCCTCCCCCACTAATAAAAATTTAGTCCCCAAATTTCGATATTCACTATAGCAAACACTATCAAGAAGTATGCTGATACAAATACTGAATAGTAACTAATCACACATACCTCAAGTGAACAGGTGAGGGTAACGAGCTCGGATGACATCCTCAAGCTCCCAGGTAGCCTCCTCATCTGAGTGATGCTGCCATCCGACCTTAACAAGCTGGATTGTCTTGTTCCGCAACTGACGCTCTCGGTGACCCAAAATCCGTACCGGAATCTCCTCGTAAGTCGCGTCAGGCTGGAGTGGAACTGAGACATCCGACAACACGTGTGACGGGTCTGGTATGTATTTCCTCAACATGGATACGTGAAATACATCATGTACACCAGTAATGGCTGGTGGAAGAGCCAACCGATAAGCAACTGCTCCAACCCTCTCCAGAATCTGGAAAGGACCGATGTAACGCGGAGCAAGCTTACCTTGAAGACCGAATCGTTTCACCCCTTTCGTGGGTGAAACTCGCAGAAATACGTGATCACCTACGGAGAACTCCAGAGGTCTCCGTCTCCGGTCGGCATAGCTCTTCTGACGATCCTGCGCCTCAGAAATCCTGCGTCTGATAGTACGGACTAACTCTGCCTCGTGATGAGCTCTCTGCGGTCCTAACAACTGGGATTCCCCAACCTCCTCCCAGAGGGTGGGTGTCCGACAAGGCCTACCATACAACGCCTCATACGGTGCCATCTGAATAGCCGCATGATAACTGTTGTTGTAGGCGAACTCGACAAGGTGCAGATGATCCTCCCAACTGCCCCCGAAATCCATAATACAAGCTCGCAGTAGGTCCTCTAACGTCTGAATAGTCCGCTCTGACTGCCCATCGGTCTGCGGATGAAACGCGGTACTGAACCGCAACTCAGTGCCCATAGCCCGCTGCAGACTCTGCCAAAAACGTGATGTGAAGCGCGGATCTCGATCGGAGATGATACTCAACGGAATGCCGTGCAATCTGATGATCTCTCTACAATACAGCTCTGCCAATCGATCCAATGAATCGGTCCTCCGAATAGCTAGAAAGTGCGCGGATTTGGTCAATCGATCAATGATCACCCAAATCGCGTCAAGGCCTCGTCTGGTCCTAGGCAATCCCACCACGAAATCCATAGTAATGTGTTCCCACTTCCACTCGGGAATGGGAATCCTCTGAAGTAGTCCAGCAGGTCTCTGGTGCTCGGCCTTAACCTGCTGGCAAACTAGACATCTAGCTACAAAATCCGCGATGTCTTTCTTCATGCCGTTCCACCAGTAGGAACGCCTCAGGTCTCGGTACATACGGGTCCCGCCCGGGTGGATAGCAAAGCGGGAACGATGAGCCTCCTGCAGTAACTCCTCTCGGACCGGATGTGACTCGGGTACGCAAAGTCTCCCTCGGAAGTAGAGAGTACCCTCGTCATCTCTGGTGAACTCAGACTGCTGTGCTGAAGCTATCTGGCTGCCAAGGGACTGCAGGTGCTGATCGGTGGCCTGGGCCTCTCGAATCCTCGTCCGGATGGAAGACTGAGCAATCATAGTCACAAGAATACCCTACTCAGTCCGTCTCTGCTCCTCTAAGCCCAACTCTGAGAAACCCTGAACTAGCTCGGTAACTGATGCCAGGAGGCAGGCCAAAGTCCCTCTGGACTTCCTGCTCAATGCGTCCGCCACAACATTAGCTTTCCCCGGATGGTAGCTAATGGTGCAATCATAATCCTTAAGGAACTCTATCCACCTCGTCTGTCGAAGGTTGAGCTCCTTCTGCGTAAACAGATATTTGAGACTCTTATGATCAGTGAAGATCTCAAAGGTAATACCGTACAGGTGGTGCCTCCAGATCTTCAGCGCAAAGATAATAGCTAAGAACTCTAAATCATGAACTGGGTAGTTCTTCTCATGCTCCTTCAGCTGTCGAGAAGCATAAGACACTACCCGCCCGTGCTGCATCAAAACTGCGCCTAACCCCTGATGAGATGCGTCGGTATACAGCACGAATCCGTCCTCTCCTGATGGAAGAACGAGGAGGGGTGCCGTCACCAATCGCCGCTTCAGCTCCTGGAAGCTGGTCTCACAAGCCTCTGTCCATGTGAACTTCACGCCTTTCCTGGTAAGGCGTGTCAGTGGCACAGCAATAGTGGAAAATCCCTCTACAAATCGTCGGTAATATCCGGCCAAACCCAAGAAACTACGAACCTCAGTAACTGACTTCGGCTGCTCCCAGCTGGTAACAGCCTCGATTTTCTGGGGATCTACTGAGATGCCTCTGCTAGATACCACGTGTCCCAGAAAACCTACTGATGACAACCAGAAGGCACACTTGCTGAACTTCGCATATAGACGCTCTCGTCTGAGAGTCTCCAATACGATGCGAAGATGCTGTGCATGCTCCTCCTCAGAATGTGAGTAAACCAAGATGTCATCAATGAATACTATGACGAACTGATCCAGATACTGCAGAAATACGCGGTTCATCAAGTCCATGAATACCGCTGGAGCATTGGTAAGCCCAAATGGCATTACCAAAAACTCATAGTGTCCATATCTGGTGCGGAACGCTGTCTTCTGGACGTCTGACTCTCTGACCCTCAACTGATGATATCCGGATCGCAGATCAATCCTGGAATACACAGATGTGCCCCTGAGCTGATCAAACAAATCCTCAATCCGTGGTAGGGGGTACTTGTTCTTGATGGTCACTGCATTCAACTGTTGGTAGTCGATGCACAACCTCAAAGAACCGTCTTTCTTCTTCACGAAGAGAACTGGGGAACCCCATGGTGAGACGCTAGGTCTGATGAATCCCCTGTCCAATAACTCCTGGAGTTGGACCTTCAGCTCGTCCAACTCTCTCGGTGCCATACGGTACGGAGCTTTCGATGCCGGCGAAGTCCCCGGTATCAGCTCAATAGTAAACTCCACTTGCCTCCTGGGAGGCAAACCTGGTAGCTCCTCTGGAAATACGTCCTGATATTCTCGGACCACTGGGACGTCCGAGAGCGGAGGGCTACTGCTGTCGTCGGTGCTAATAAATGACAGTAAGAAACACTGGCATCCGCGAGATAGTAGTCTCTGTGCCTGAAGCGCAGAAATAACCGATAAGCCCTCATCCCTGATGCCAGTGAAATCCCACGAGGGTTGGTCCGGAGGCCGGAAGGTGACCACCCTCATCTGGCAATCGACTGTGGCATGATACGCTGTAAGGATGTCCATACCAATAATAATATCGAAGTCCACCATCTCCAGAACTAACAGATTAACCGTGAGGGTAATACTACCGAAATCTAATGGGCATGCTCTGACCTCCTGTGTGATCCTCAAGATCTCTCCTGAGGGTAAGGATACAGATAACCCTTGTAGTCTAGCGGTAGCCAATCTACCAATCCTACTCATGAATATCCGCGATATGAAGGAGTAAGAACTACCTGTATCAACTAATAGCTCAGCAGGAAAGGCATAAAGAGAAATAGTACCGCGGAATACCGATCCGTCGGCTCGCTGGGCCTCCTCCCGCGTGACAGCATATATCCGACCAGTCTCAGGCGGTGGTGGTGGTGGTACTGCTGGGTACTGCTGCGATGGGCCGGCTAGGTACTGCTGGGGTGGGAACTGCATCTGAGACTGATGCTGCTGAACTGACCCTCCCATCGGGTACTGAGGCTGCTGAACTGATCCTCCCACCGGGTACTGAGGCTGCTGCATCACAGACTGATAAACTGGATAGGTCTGCTGTGGAGGTCCTGCAGCTGAGCTCTGGGATAAGGCTGGGGTGTAACTGGCCTCATGTCCTAGCATACCGTAAGCAGGTGCTGGTGGGGCGGCATACGACTGGCGGAATGAAGGCTGAGTCCTCCGTCCGCCTCTCTGAGCTCCTGACTGTCCTGAATGTCCAGTCTGGCTAGTGGCTCCCGTCCCCTCATGCTGTGCCTTCAAGGCACAGTCCCTGCTCAAATGTCCTGGTAATCTGCAGTAGTAGCAAACGGCCTGCTCCAGGCGACAGTTTGCTACTACGTGCTCTCGGGATCCGCAACGGGTACAGTAAGATGGCTGTACAGTCTTCTTCCGGTCCTGCTGAGAAGACTGGAAGGATCCGGTAGAAGAACGTCTCGACTTCTGGGGCCCAGAGGATGCCCCAGAAGTGCCAGAAGCTGCCTGAGTGTGGCGGCCGCGCTTCTGTCCAGTAGTCTGCGGCTGCTGTGGCTGAGCTGAGTCCGTCGTAGCCTGCTTCCCCTTCTTCTTACCCCCAAACAATCTGTGCTGAGTCATCTCAATAATAAGTGCTCGCTCTAGTGCCTCTCGATAGGAGGTCTGGACAATCCTGACATACGAGTCTGAATATATGTCGTTAGACCCTGATGAAACTGAGTCATCCTCTACATCTTCCACCCATAGATGATTTAGCCTCGTAAGTGATTCGTCTCAACACAAATCATAAGTACAAATGTGTCTCCTTGGTTATCCAAACCAAGCACATGCGATAACTCGTAGGTGTCAAGCAACTAGCTTCATACTTTTTCATATCAACGTAAGCCACCTATCAAACTGTACCTTCTAGGTCATCAACTAGGTACAGGTGATCCATGGTCAAAATCTCCATGGAATAAATATATCACTCTTCAACGATGGTAGCACGTAGCTAATGCTACTCTTCTACATCAATGTAGATCATATACCCTAAACGTGCCTTCCCGGTCACCTAACCAGGCACGAACGACCCAAAGGTCTGAAACTCCTTGAACTAGGATATGTCAATCCTATACTGATCGAGCCAACTACGATAGACAACCCCAGTTCTTGCTCAGCTAATAATAGCTAAAACACGTACTATAAATAGTAAGGTCTTGAAAACCAAAAATCCTTAACCTTCAACAGGTTGTCGATATATTCGACCTTAGTTGTCCGATTCAACAATCGGGGCTACTAGAGAGTTAACATTCTCTGCTCCAAGATCTCATCCGCAACATATCACTAATCGCTCATATGAACGATCACGAATAAGATAGATTGACAACATGTCAATCCAACTAAACCAAGTCTACATATATCTATCCAGTATGAATATAAGATCCCACCTAGTTGGGATAGTCTAACCAATCCAAAATCTAATACTGAGTACTAACGCTAGGATAGTACTAGAAAAATATACCTTTTGCCGCCTGGAGAAGTCCTGTCGCTGCCAAGTCCCAAATGGCCGTCGCATCGCAACCACGACCTTAAAAATCCGTAATGTACTCGGATGAATAACATCAGACCCGAGCTCCGACACCTACCAGTTCAGTGTCAGATTTAAATTTCGAGAAAACACGACTCGATGGTATCCCGCATCCTGGGCTTGATACCAAAAATACCAAAAATAAATTGGTACCAGATAAACACCGTAAATCCCGTAAAACACGTAGGCATCGAAACCTACGCTCTGATACCAAAAATAAATTGTCACGCCCCGAGACCCAGGAGCTGCTAATCCAATAGAAAATCGGACAGCACCTCCCCTGTCCGGCGGACAATCTACACATACACACAGATAATATAACACAACCACGCAGTTTAAAGGGCCTCAGGCCTCAGATATATGCAGAAACAACAGTTATATGATTATAACTATCGAAAAACCAAATCCGAACTCACCTGAGCTGCCAGGGGGCAGGAACAAAACCAAAATCAAACGAAGTCCAACATAGGACTCAAAAGTACAGTACCATCAGATAAAACGTGCATACATGTTCAAAACCAAAATAGCGGAAGCATAGTAAATACTACAGGGTCCATAAATGAAACAACGAAAAGCCAAAACCAAAGAGAGCTCCGCTGGAGCTGGGGACTGGCGGCTCGGGATCTCCTCGCAGACATCAACCTGAAATAAACATATATGGCAACGGGATGAGTCCATAGCTCAGCGAATACCCAACAGATATGCATAGAAGGTTATACCAACAATAAGAGTTCAGCTACTACAGTCTCATAGCAACAGTAGGGAAAGACTAGTACTGAACATACCGAAGTAGATATATACCTGAATCCATCTAACCTGTATAGAGGGTAAGAAATACCAGAGGAAAACCAATTGACATATAAGCTCAGATAACAAGTCTCCAGAATATGCGATGTCAAACAAGTGCAGCAAATAAGTGCAGCAAACAATGCACAATGCAAAGTATGCACATGGTGCAATGACATGTGTCACCCCTGACACCAGACAGATCAACGTACACCTGTCATAGGGACGTCTGAACGGGTAGGGCTCTGACAACTGTACACCCTGCCATCACTGCTCCTGAGTGACCGGGTGGACAGGATGCTGGTGGAGACTCCGCTCCGACCCCAAGCAATGGGGGAGTCAAGCTCTCATCTCCTCGTAAGTCAGTACGAGAAGGGATCCCTGCTTGCTACCACGCCCGCGCTCTCCCTCAAAATAGTGGCCGAACGGAGCAATACAGGGCAAATGCACACATCTACGGTATCCACTAACCCATGAGTGGTAGTGTGTGCCCGTCATGTACCGGAAGACGATTAGGCTCAACCACAAGGGAGTCGCTGATCGCCGGCATGCAACAGTGCAAGAATGGTGTATGATAGATACACATACCTCCCTCCCAAGTCCTCAGTATACTAAGTCTCAGTCTGAAATCCTATAACAGGAAATACAGGTAACCTACAAGGTATACTGACCGGAAAACTATCAATCCCTCAAGGTCAAATGCAGGAGACAATACCACGCTCTCTAGCATACAAATGGATATGTCAATACCTGAGACTGTAAGGAACTAACAGCAGAATACCTCAGGGATGAACAACAAGTATCCAGAACTGGCAAAATAAACAGGGATAAACAACAATATCCAGAACTGACATAATAACCAGGGATAGCGTAGAATCTTACTGCTATCTATAACATTCTATGCATAACAAAATGACAATATCAAGATAGATAAGTCAAAGGGTACCCGCCTCCAAAAGTAGAAGTCCGTATCAAAAGGGGAGAACCACCCGTCCAATATAATCCGCAACCGTAAAGCAAATCAAGTCCCTGTATCAGGGATATATTTAATTAGCTATTACAAAACTAACCACTAGCTAATCAATCTCTAATCCGTTTTAGGGTTTACCGAATCATTTCCTTTTCATTCAATCTCTCGTAATTAAATGAAAGGTTTTCCCAATTACCCCACGTAATTAAGATTTAGGTCTATTTCAAATTCAACGCAGATCATCCAAGCTAATCTATTCTTAATCAAACTCAATACGACCCCATGATTAACAGCAGCAATATTAACAACCTAACCCCACTTAATTCAATTAATCCAATCCAATTACCTCTTACCCTAGCTCCAAAACTGCCGGAGCACACAGCAAGCAGGAGATGACGGAATGAAGTCCGATTTCCAATCCACACAGCAAGTGGAAGCAATCTCCACCCAACAATGAAGCTCACGCAACCACTGTAACCCAGCCACTGCAAATTACACAGTGTATCAACAGAAAGAAAAATTCTAACAGAGACCACATTCGAAATCCTAGATTTCTAACATCCTGTTCCAGCACAAATGAAGATCGAATAGAGATCTTACCTTTGATGGAAAGTCGGGACTCTTCTGCTCAACTCCGGCGGAACTGACCCAAAACAGGTGAGCTCCTCCTTCCCATCATATCCACTTTCGAACACCGAATCTTCTCCGATTAAGGGAGAATAGAATCCCCACTGGAAGGAGAGATTGTCTGATTAGTACCCACCCCGAAATCACAATCGCAGCACAACTCACCAAGGGAATCAAGGATTGAGATCTATGGAACATAGAGCTTACCAGGATAACAAGCGACCTAGCTGTTCCCTATCGCCCACCCCACTTCGCCCCAACGCTTTGCGGCAACGAATGAGAAGAAACCCCAATCGAGCGTCGGCCCTCTACAGCGCCGATCAATCACCAAGAAGGCCACCCTGGTAGCCGGCGTCGCGTGAAGGAGAGGAGAAAGGCAGTGGAAGAGAAGAAGGTCGGCCGTCGGCTGTTGGGTTCGGGCTAGGGCAGCGAGCGAAGGCACGGGATCGGGCTAAATGGAATGCGGCGGCCGAAGAGTTTAGGTTAATGAATATAAGAGAGGCCATTTTGCACTTTAGTCCAACCAACTTCCTTCTAATTGCAAGATCACCCCTAGTTTTAAACTTACTTACATTTTAGTCCTTGTAATTGTTTGTCTCATTAACTTTTGATCCCTAATTTTGTGTCCAAGGACTCGGAAGCCCCGGAACCTATCTGGTAATCCTCCGAAAATTTTCGGGACCTAGTCAAAAGTGTCGGATTCAACACATCATGTAATGGGCCTATTGGATGGGCTTGCAA
>JAGFNQ010005414.1:0-43658 GCA_024364735.1 Boesenbergia rotunda | reverse complement strand
TCACAGTCATAATCTTGACCAACTCTAGCCACCTGCGCTGCCTCATATTCAGGTCCTTCTGAGTGAAGAAGTACTTCAAACTCTGATGGTCTGTGAAGATCCTGCACTGCACTCCATACAGGTAGTGTCTCCAAAGCTTCAGTGCAAAAACCACAGCTGCTAGCTCAAGGTCGTGGGTAGGGTAATTCTTCTCATAGTCCTTGAGCTGTCTGGAGGCATATGCTATTACTTTACCATCTTGCATGAGGACAGCTCCAAGGCCCATCTTGGATGCATCACTGTAGATGTCAAAGGCCTTGTCACTCTCTGGAACAGTCAGGATGGGAGCACTGGTCAGTCTCTTCTTCAGCTCTAGAAAACTGTGCTCGCATTTATCTGACCATTCAAACTTCTGATTCTTTCTGGTCAGGGCTGTGAGAGGAGAGGCTATTCTGTAAAAGTTCTCCACAAATTTTCTGTAATATCCTGCCAGGCCTAAGAAGCTTCTGATCTCACTGGCATTCTTGGGTCTACACCAGTTGCTGACTGCTTCTATCTTGGCTGGATCAACTTGAATGCCTTCTTTGGATACAATGTGACCTAGGAAAGTCACCTGATCTAGCCAAAACTCACACTTTGAGAATTTTGCATAAAGCTTCTCCTGCTGAAGGATCTGCAGTACTATCCTCAAGTGTGTAGCATGGTCCTCTGGAGTCTGTGAGTATATGAGAATATCATCAATAAATACAATGACGAATTTATCAAGATACTCCCTGAAGATGTGGTTCATCAGCTCCATGAAGACTGCTGGAGCATTGGTTACTCCAAAAGGCATTACTACAAATTCGTAGTGTCCATATCTTGTCCTGAAGGCCGTCCTGGGAATGTCACTTTCCTTAACCTTTAGCTGATGATACCCAGAACGCAGGTCTATCTTCGAGAACACTGTAGCTCCTTTGAGTTGATCAAATAAATCATCTATCCTAGGAAGGGGGTACTTGTTCTTGATGGTCACCTTATTCAGAGCTCTGTAGTCTATGCACAGACGCATAGATCCATCCTTCTTCTTGACGAATAGTACAGGAGCTCCCCAGGGTGAATGACTCGGGCGAATGAAGCCCTTGTCTAGTAGCTCTTGGAGTTGCTCTTGTAATTCCTTCAACTCTGCTGGAGACATACGATATGGGGCCTTCGAGACCGGACCGGTACCGGGCACTAGCTCGATCTCGAATTCCACTTCTCGGTTGGGAGGTAGTCCAGGTAATTCTTCTGGAAACACTTCTGGATATTCGCAGACTACCCGTACATCCTCCTGCTTGAGTTCTTCCTTTGCTTCTGAGTCCACTACGTGTGCAAGAAAACCAGCACACCCTTGCTCTAGCATCTGGTGGGCTGCCAAGGCTGAGAGGAATTTCTGAGTCTTCCTCTTTGGGGCTCCTTGAAACTCGAATGGTGGTTCTCTTTCTGGGCTGAAAACCACCTTCCTTCTACGGCAGTCCACTGAAGCGCTGTACTTACTGAGGAAATCCATCCCTAAAATGACTTCATAATCCTTCATCCTGGAATACACAGATGTGCCCCTGAGCTGATCAAACAAATCCTCAATCCGTGGCAGGGGGTATTTGTTCTTGATGGTCACTGCATTCAACTGTCGGTAGTCGATGCACAACCTCAAAGAACCGTCTTTCTTCTTCACGAAGAGAACTGGGGAACCCCATGGTGAGACGCTAGGTCTGATGAATCCCCTGTCCAATAACTCCTGGAGTTAGACCTTCAGCTCGTCCAACTCTCTCGGTGCCATACGGTACGGAGCTTTCGATGCCGGTGAAGTCCCCGGTATCAGCTCAATAGTAAACTCCACTTGCCTCCTGGGAGGCAAACCCGGTAGCTCCTCTGGAAATACATCCTGGTATTCTCGGACCACTAGAACGTCCGAGAGCGGAGGGCTACTGCTGTCGTCGGTGCTAATAAATGACAGTAAGAAACCCTGACAACCGTGAGCTAACAATCTCTGTGCCTGAAGCGCAGAAATAACTGATAAGCCCTCATACCTGATGCCAGTGAAATCCCACGAGGGTTGGTCCAGAGGCCGAAAAGTGACCACCCTCGTCTGGCAATCGACTGTGGCATGGTACGCGGTGAGAACATCCATACCAAGAATGATATCGAAGTCCACCATCTCCAGAACTAACAAATTAACCGTGAAGGTAATACTACCGAAATCTAGTGGGCAAGCTCTGACCTCCTGTGTAATACTCAAGATCTCTCCTGAGGATCAGGATACAGATAACTGCTGTAGTCTAGCGGTAACCAATCTACCAATCCTACTCATGAATATCCGCGATATGAAGGAGTAAGAACTACCCGTATCAACTAATAGCTCAGCAGGAAAGGCATAAAGAGAAATACTACCGCGGAATACCGATCCGTCGGTTCGCTGGGCCTCCTCCCGCGTGACAGCATATATCCGACCAGTCTCAGGCGGTGGTGGTGGTGGTGGTACTGCTGGGTACTGCTGCGATGGGCCGGCTGGGTACTGCTGAGGTGGGAACTGCATCTGAGACTGATGCTGCTGAACTGACCCTCCCACCGAGTACTGAGGCTGCTGCATCACAGGCTGATAAACTGGATAGGTCTGCTGTGGAGGTCCTGTAGCTGAGCTCTGGGATAAGGCTGGGGTGTAACTGGCCTCATGTCCTAGCATACCGTAAGCAGGTGTTGGTGGGGCGGCATACGGCTGGCGGAATGAAGGCTGAGTCCTCCGTCCGCCTCTATGAGCTCCCGACTGTCCTGAATGTCCAGTCTGGCTAGTGGCTCCCGTCCTCTCATTCTGTGCCTTCAAGGCACAGTCCCGGCTCAAGTGTCCTGGTAGTCTGCAGTAGTAACATATGGCCTGCTCCAGGCGACAGTCTGCTACTACATGCTCTCGGGATCCGCAACGGGTACAGTAAGATGGTTGTACAGTCTTCTTCCGATCCTTTGTTCCCTAAAGGTCATCCTCGGTATCTTCCACCCGATTGTGGCCTAGTCTCGTAAGTGATTCGCCCCAACGTAAATCATAAGCCCAATGGTATCTTCCTAGGTTAACCAAACCAAGTACACGCGATAACACATAAGTGTCTAGCAACTTAGCTCAACACTTTTCTGTATCGGCTCAAGTCGCCTATCAAACTGTACCGTTTAGATCATCAACCAGGTACAGGCGATTCATGGTCAAAGTTATCATGGAATAGGATGTGTCAATCCACTAACGATGATAGCACGTAGCTAATGTTACTCTTCTACATCAATGTACATCATGTACCCTAAATGTGCCTTTAAAATCATCTAACCAGGCACAAACAACCCAAAGGTCTGAAACCCTTTGAACCAGAGTAAATCGATCCTACACTGATCGAGCCAACTACGATAGACAACCCTAGTTCATGCTCAGCTAATAATAGCTGAAACACGTACTATGAAATAGTAAGGTCTAGGTAAACCAAAATCCTTAACCTCCAACAAATTACCGACATATTCGACCTTAGCTTTCCGATTCAACAATCGGTGTCACTAGAGAATTAACATTCTCCACTCCAAGGTATTATCCGCAATGTACCAACGAGTCGCTCCCATGAACGATCACAAATAAGATAGATTGACAACATGTCAATCCAACTAAACCAAGTCTACAAATATATATCCATCAAATATGAATATACGATCCCACCAAGTTGGGATAGTCTAACCAATTCTAAGTCTGATAATGAGCACTAAAGGTAGGATAGGTCCAGAAGATATACCTTTTTGACGCCTGGAGAAGTCCTGTCGCTGCCAAGTCCCCAAATTGCCGTCGCATCGCAACCACGGCTTTAAAAATCCGTAATGTACTCGGATGAATAACATCATACCCGAGCTCCGACACCTACCAGTTCAGTGTCAGATTTAAAATCCGAGAAATCCACGAATCGATGGTATCCCGCATCCTGGGCTTGATACCAAAAATACCCAAAAATAAATTGGTACCAGATAAACACCGTAAATCCCGTAAAACACGTAGGCATCGGAACCTACGCTCTGATACCAAAATTAAATTGGTATCAGATAGACACCGAAAATCCAAAAGCACTCAAGGTATCCGACAACCTGAGCTCTGATACCAAAAATAAATTGTCACGCCCCGAGACCCAGGAGCCGCTGATCCAATAGAAAATCGGACAGCACCTCCCCTGTCCGGCGGACAATTTACACATACACACAGATAATATAACACAACTACGCAGTTTTAAAGGGCCTCAGGCCTCAGATATATGCAGAACAACAGTTATATGATTTTAACTATCGAAAAATCAAATCCGAACTCACCTGAGCTGCCAGGGGGCAGGAACAAAACCCAAAATCGAACGAAGTCCAACATAGGACTCAAAAGTACAATACCATCAAATAAAACGTGCATACATGTTTAAAACATAATAGCGGAAGCATAGTAAATACTACAGGGACCATAACCGAAACAACGTAAGGTAAAACTAAACAGAGCTCCTCTGGAGCTGGGGACTGGCGGCTAGGGATCTCCTCGCAGACATCAACCTGAAATAACATATATGGCAACGGGGTGAGTCCATAGCTCAGCGAATACCCAACAGATATGCATAGAAGGTTATACCAACAATAAGAGTTCAGCTACTACAGTCTCATAGCAACAGTAGGGAAAGACTAGTACTAAACATACCGAAGTAGATATATACCTGAATCCATCTAACCTGTATAGAGGGTAAGAAATACCAGAGGAAAACCAATAGACATATAAGCTCAGATAACAAGTCTCCAGAATATGCAATGTCAAACAAGTGCAAGAATCAAGTGCAGCAAACAATGCACGATGCAAAATATGCACATGGTGCAATGACATGTGTCACCCCTGACACCAGACAGATCAACGTACACCTGTCATAGGGACGTCTGAATGGGTAGGGCTATGACAACTGTACGCACCCTGCTATCACTGCTCCTAGGTGACCGAGTGGACAGGATGCTGGTGGAGACTCCGCTCCGACCCCAAGCAATGGGGGAGTCAAGCTCTCATCTCCTCGTGGCTCAGTACGAGAAGGGATCCCTGGCTGTTACCACGCCCGCGCTCACCCTCCAAATAGTGGCCGAACGGAGCAATACAGGGCAAATGCGCACATCCTACGGTATCCACTAACCCATGAGTGGCCGTGTACGCATATCATGTACCGGAAGACGATTAGGCTCAACCACAAGGGAGTCGCTGATCGCCGGCATGCAACAGTGCAAGGATGGTGTATGATAGATACACATACCTCCCTCCCAAGTCCTCAGTATACTAAGTCTCAGTCTGAAATCCTGTAATAGGAAATACAGGTAACCTACAAGGTATACTGACCAGAAAACTACCAATCCCTCAAGGTCAAATGCAGGAGACAATACTACGATCTCTAGCATACAAATGGATATGACAATACCTGAGACTGTATGGAACTAACAGCAGAATAACTCAGGGATGAACAACAAGTATCCAGAACTGGCATAATAAACAGGGATAAACAACAATATCCAGAACAGACATAATAACCAGGGATAGCGTAGAATCTTACTGCTATCTATAACATTCTATGCATAACAAAATGACAATATCAAGATAGATAAGTCAAAGGGTACCCGCCTCCAAGAGTGAAGTCCGTATCAAATAGGATAGAACCATCCGCCAATATAAGTAGCAATAAATCCGATCAAGCTCCTATATCAAGGATATATTTAATTAGCTATTATAGAAAGATAATCCCTAGCTAATTAATCCCTAACCGTGTTAGGGTTTACCAAATCCATTTCTTTCTATTTAATTTCCTTTAATTAAATAGAAAGTTCCTAATTACCCCATGTAATTAAGATTTAGGTTTAGGTTTACGTTCGTTCTCCAAATTCAAATTCACCGCACTAGATCATCAGGGTCAAGTTTAATACTCAACCCAATCCCACCACATGGTTCAATCTAGGATGAACCACAAGACCTACCACTGATCAACCCCTGTAACTACAGTACATACAATTCAAACCAGAGCTAAACTACTCCTTACACTACATCCAAAACCATAGCACAATTAGAACTACATCTAGCTTCCAATTCAAAAATAGAATTGAGGCCAAAACTTAATCCATTTCTTACCTGAGCCAAGCAACTCTCCACGGCCAAAGCTCACAGTGAGCAGGAGGAAAACTCCACCAGGCAGTGGAGCTCACTCGACGGCTGCAACCCAAATACAACAATTTACTCAGCAATTCCTAAATCAACGCACGGCAGAGCTCAACTCAATTGGAGTTCTTCCACCCAGTGAATTCCGGTGGACCTATTATCTCCGGCAACCTCCACAGCTCCACGCAGGGAAAGAACAGCCGAGATCTGCTACACAATCCAACCCAAACTTCCATTCAAACTCCGAATCCAACAATCAAAACCAATTCGTCAATCAAAGAGAGGCAGGACCCTGAGCTACACGATCAGCCCATTTCTTACCTCAATTGGGTGCCTCGGTGGAGTTCAAATCAGAGAAACCAATTTCCAGCCACTGAGGAAGATCCTAGCCTGCCCAACCTCGGATTCCCAGCCTGAACGCAGGGCTCGACTCCGCTAGAACACGCGAGGAGAGGAGGAGAAAGAATCGGCTACTTCCGCTGCGAGCTAGGGCTCCTCGGCGCCGGTGGACACTCTGTAGAAGCCCAATCGAAGGAGAGGCGATGAAGGGTAGTCGCCGGCGACGGTGGCTACTACGACTAGGGCACACGACGAGAGAGGGCGATGGAAGGAGAAGGGGTGTCGGCTCTCGATCGGAAGTGGAAGGCAGACGCGAGCAACAAGCCCGAGCCCTAATCAGCCATTTATATTCGCCCCTTTTCCATTTTAGTCCACCTATTTTTTGTCTAATTACAAAAACACCCCTAGGCTTAAGGTTATATACGCTATAGCCCTTGTAACAATTAGTTCTATTACATTTTAGTCCCTAATTTTATATCCAAGGACTCGGAACCCCGGAATCTATCTGGTAATTCTCCGAAAATTTCCGGAACCTAATCCAAAAGTGTCGGATTTAATAACTACCAAAGTGAGTGTCCTACTCGTAAGATTCGAACGACACCACCGACGGTGACAAAGGAATCAGTTCCAAAAGCATGAAAGGACAAAAGTCGCATTCAATGCTTCAAGTGTCAGGAGTTCGGGCATTACAAAAGTAAATGCACAGATAAAAGAGCTACCAAGAATGCCGGACAAACAATCAACAAAGGTAAATTTACAGTATTTGAAAATCCGTTATTTACCTTGAATAATGTGATTGATTCATGTAACTTAATTAAAGCAAACTTCAGAAAATTGAACCAAGAAAATGAAACCCTAAAACATAAGGTCAATAAGTTAAAAAATTTAATTCATAATCTTGCTGATTTCGAAAATCCGGAGTATTACTCCAATTGTGACCTTACTTAGACAATTGTTTGTTTTAATTATGTGTTTCTTTTTATTTTTGTTTTTGTTTTTTTTTTTTTTTGCTTAGAATTAGGACTGGTTAGTTTAAGGACTGAACCAACTTAATTGAAATTTGAACAACATAGTATTGGGTGGCGGTGAGATGATAGTACGTTAGGGAAGCCTTTTCTAATAAGGTCAAGTATACACTACTTGGTCTCTTTAGACTGGTGAAACTAGCCGAAGCTATCGATCCAAGACCCAAACTAGTTAGACTAGAAGTTACCAAAAAGTAATTTTGAAGATGAAATTTCACTAAAAGGCTTTGTCTAAGAAAGGGTTGATGATCCAATAAGGCTACGGCCAAAGAAGGCCTTGTGCCTCGCCAAGACCTGGAAGTCAATTTTTGAAATTCAAATTCAATTTACTCTTTGTTAAATTCGAATCTAACACAAATTTTCAGTTAATTTTAGATTCAAATATCTCTTTTCAAAATAAATTTAAATTGGGTTTAAAAATTAATTTAACTTTTCAAAATTAATCATGACATTTTCAAAATAAATCCTTCTATTAAAATATGCATCTCACAAAACAGTTAAGGATATTCTGTTTTGTCACTTAAAAATGGGTGAGATACTTAGGACCTAAAAGTTGAGTCCAACCCAACCAACTAATTCAGATTAATCAAATCTTAATTAAATCAAAATCAAATCTTAATTAAATCAAAATCAAATCTTGGAGGCTTTTTCCTGGCCGGTTCGGCAAGATGCCTGGCCGGTTCCAGCCCCCAGAACCCGCGAACGGTTCAGTGTCGTTGGAGGCTTTTTTTGATTTTTTTTTCGACGGATGAGATCATTTGACCATTTTTTGATCAATGGTTATGATTTAGTGACCGTTATGATCCGAACTCTATAAATAGGGAGCTCATTTCATCATTTTCACACACAACACAACTTCTCTTCTCTCAATCTCTCATTCTCAACTCTCTAACTCTCAACTTCTCTCCACGTTCTTCATTTTTCGACGATAATGGAAGGAGGTCACGGAGTTTCATCATCTCGATCTCGGAGGGGAAAAGAAATTGCATAAAAGGATCCCAACCTTCAAATTCAATCCACCGATGATGAGATCGAGGCTCAACCCCAACGCCCTCCGATCCCTGAAATGCAAGGAAGTACCGATGTGATTACTTCCAAGGTTTGGGAAAATCCTCCTTTAAAATCGTCTATTTTCACTAAACATTTTGAGAAGCTCACACTTCCGTCGGGAGAAATGCGTGCAAAATGCAAACATTGTAATGCTTCCTACAAATTCCAAGCCGGCGGCGGCTATGGGTCGTTGAAACGACATGTAGAAACGAAGCACCCGACGGAATATGAGCTTGACCGCTCTCAAACACAATTATCTAGATTTTCTAGCGGTAGTAGTACTGATTCTGGTTTATTTTTATATTCAGATAATAAATTAAGAGAATCATTAGCTAAATTTGTTTCCGTAGAACATCTTTCTTTTTGTTTTGGATCTAAATGCACATTTGAAGATTTTTTGTAAAGAATCTCTTAATCCTGCTGCTAAACGTGTACCTAGGACTACACTTACTCGTACAATTAAAAGATTAGTAAAACAAGGAAAAAGAATTTAATTGAAGAATTTAGTAAATTAAATAATAAAGTTTCTTTATGTTCCGATATTTGAAGTGATCATTGGCAAACTCATTCTTATATGGGTATAACATGCCATTGGATTGATAACTCTTGGATCCTTCAAAAAAGATTATTAGCTTATAGAATTTTTAATGAATCACATACTGCTCATAACATTGCACAATTATTACACATAGTTTTAGAAGAATATGGATTGACTCATCAAATATTTTCAATATCATTAGACAATGCTAGTTCTAATACCGCTTTAATAGATGAACTAAAATTTATTTGTCAACCTTCATTGGTGGTTTGTTTTTTCATATTCGTTGTGTATGCCATATTTTAAATTTATGTGTTCAAGATGGATTAAAACTTTTACAAAATTATATTCAACCAATTAGAACCGCAATTTCATACTTATGGTCTCATCCATCTATGATGAAACAATGAGGTAGATTTTGTAAAGCTAATGGAATGCGACCAAAAAAATTTCCACGTGATGTTCCAACACGTTGGAATTCAACATATCAATTATTACAAGATTCTTTTCAATATAAAGATTTATTATGTTTATTTTTTTTACACAAAATAGTAATACTAATATATATTTATTTTCACAACAATGGAATATTTATAGTAGTATTTGTGGAATTTTAAAAGTTTTTAACGATGCAACTGAACAACTTTCTGGTGTTTATTATCCTACTGCTCATTTAATTTTAGTAAATTTTTGTAGTATAGTATTAATATTAAATGAACATGTAAATGATGAAGCTTTTAACTTTATGTATAATAGCTATGAAAACTAAATGAGAAAAATATTTTTATTTAATTCCTGAAATTGCTTTAGATCCTAGATTTAAATTAGAAATTTTACAAGAAATGTTAACTTTATACTATGACGCATTAATTCCTATTAAAGATTCTTCCTCTCCAGATCCAGCTAATATTGTATATAATATTAAAAATTATTTATATGATCTTTATAATCAATATTATGTTAAATATGGAACACAAACTAATATTTCTGAAACACAACAACCTACTACTACTAATTTAAAACTTACAAAAGCACAACTTTTATTAAAAGAACGGACGAAACGTCCACGAGGATCCTCAAGTTCCACACAGGAACTTGAGAATTATTTTACGACTTTTTTGATTTTAATGAAGCAGATAGCGAAGACTTCGACATCTTGAAGTGGTGGTCACAGAAGGCTCAAAGCTTTCCCGTTCTCTCCGTGATTGCAAAAGAAATTTTAGCTTCTCCAACGTCAACTGTTGCTGTGGAGCAGACGTTCAGTGCTGGGGGCAACATATTAGATGAACGATGATCAACTATGTCTCCCGACTCATTGGAAGCTCAAGCATTACTTGATGATTGGACCAGAGCCGAAAAGCGAATCCAAGGAATGCAACTTTCAGAAGACGAACTCGAAGAATTTGATACCGAAGGAACAAACACAACGGGAACGGGAGGAAATGGAAGTGAGTGAGAAAGGGTAAAAATGTAAAAGGGTAAAAATGTAAAAGAACTACGTGGACTTTGATTCTCCTACACCCTAAGGGGATACATAGGCAACTTATATAAGTGCAAACTCTTTTTTTTAGTAAAATTTATTTTTTTTAATTTAATTTTTAATTTTTAATTTTTTTAATATAATAATCTTGAACCGTGACGAACCGTGAACCGGACCATGAACCGGCGGTTCCGAACCGTGAACCGTAACCGTCTTGGGCGGTTAAGGTTAAGGGTCGACCTCCCACGAACCGTCAACCGTCCAACCGTCGAACCGTCGGTTCCGAACTGTGGTCGGGTCTAGACAGTGCACTACAACCATTATAGTATATAATTTTTTTTATTGAGTGCCTAATTGATAAGGATGACAGATTTATTATAATATAATTATGATTAATTTTTGATGGAAACTTTCCACATCCACGTAATCATTTTTTACTATAATAATCATATATAATAATATTATTTTTATAATTACTTAAATTGCATACTATATTTCTATCACTGTAGTTGTCATATTATAATTATAGATAATATATAAAAATACTATGAAAAATTTAATAATAGAAAATATTGTGTGTACATAATAATTGTAGAAAGTTATTAATAATTATGATTTACATTTATGGATAGGAATTGTATTCACGTATTATATTTAACTATTCGTAGAAATTATTAATTAAGAAATAACATTTTTTTTAAACTTGTATTCATGCATGCATTCCTTTTACTATCCAGAATTACTATTCAATTATAAAATTGATTCAACTATTAATAAGAGAAAAATACATTTTAGATACCATACTAATATTAAATTAACGATTTTTATATTAAATTTTTGTAAAGATTTTTTTATTCCTAAGTTAACACTTTATTTTTATTTTAGTCTAGAGTTCACCTTCCCAATTGAGTTATCATATTCAAGCTAAAAAAATTAAAAATTGAAAATTCTTAGGGTTTACATTCCCAATTATGTTATAGTGTTTAAACTAAAAAAATAAAAATCGAAAATCCTTAGGGTTCAACTTCCCAATTGGATTATAATATTCCAACAAAAAAATAAAAACCGATAACTTTTAGGATTCACTTTCCCAATTGGATCATAGTGTTCAAGTTAAAAAAATTAAAAATTGAAAATCCTTAGGGTTTACCTTTTTAATTAGGTTAAAGTGTCAATTATATATTTTTTTAAAAAAAAGACTTGAGGTGCCTCCCATTACATGGTATTAAAATTATTACTTTTAAAATTTGAAACTAAAAAAAAGATAAACCCTCAGCTTTGGATAAAAAAGTCTTTTCAAAAATTTAATATCAAAATCGTCGATTTAATATCAAGTTTGGGATCAAAAGATTACGTGCCCCACTATAAAAATCATATATTATTATTAAATGAATGACTATTCAATTATAAAATTGATTCACTATGATAATCATATATAATAATTATTATTTTTATTATTACTTAAATTATAAATTAATTGCTATTTATCTTGTTATGATTTTCGATAATATTTAAAATACTATGAAATATAATAATAGAAAATATTGTATGTAATTCTTAATAATTGTAGAAATTTATTATGGAATTATATTCATGTATTATATTTATCGAGAAATTATTAATTGAGAAATAACATTTTCTTAAACTTGTATTCGTGGATGCAATCCTTTACTATCCATAAAATGAATTAGTATTCAATTTTAAAATTGATTCAACTATAATAATCGTACATATACTTATTAAATGAATTGCTATCAAATATAAATTGATTCAACTATAATAATCATATATAATTATTATTATTTTTATAATTACTTAAATAGTATATCAAATTTCAATCTGTATTTATCATACTATAATTAGAGATAGTATATAAAAAAACTATGACAAATATAATAATAGATAATATTATATGTACTTCTTATTATAATCATATATAATAATAATTATTTTTATAATTATTTATGTTCCGCAAGCGAACGACGGGGATGACGAGTCACCAAAGCGCCGCCGACTACAACGACGACGGGGAGAGGATGTCCACGCCTGCGAGATTAACACGAGCGTTAAAGAAGATGCACCGGAAGATTTTCTAGTGAATCCCTTTCCGACGCTCAGCTTAGAAATCTTATTTTTTCGGAGAACAATGAGGAATCGAATTTCTCTAGTTTTGGAAAACATACCCCCCTTTTACCTGGATGCTGAGACATCTTATATACCTAAGGTCTTTATCACACGTGCCCCACGTTCTCCTCCACGTTCCTTAATCATCGTTACTTAATAGATATTCTTTCTTTTGGTAACAACCACTACACTCATTAAGGTCTTAATTACCGTGCGCTGCGAACAATGATTATCTGATGACTTTTCTGTTCTGGAAGAAGGAACGGATACTTAAAGTCGGGCTTTCTCATCCCTATGTTGATCTTTGGGCTCAACTCTCCTGAGTCAGTCTCGTAGTCTCATCTCCCGAGCTGACCTCGGGGCCTTCATCTCCGTTTTCCCGAGATAATCTCGGGAGCTCGATTCCCGGTTTGACTTCGAGGGATTTCTTCCATTCTCCCGAGGTAGTCTCGGGAGCCCGATTGCCGGTCTAACATCAGGGCATTGGTTCGGCAGGTCCTACCACGTAGCTTCCCCGTGCCACGTGTCCACCCCGGGATGCTCATCCCTATCAATTTGCATTATCGTCAAGGTTTAATTAGGAAATCTATAAAATGATTAGTTGATTGGATGAGACCGCTAGTCCTTATACGAGTTTGATTTACATAACATAAACACAAACGATAATTCATGTTAGACGAACTTAAGGTCGAAAACCAACTTGGTTGGCAAATGACCCTTCTTTAAGAGCCCAAAATGTAAAATTTACTTGCTACACGAAAATAAAGCTTTAGAAATATATTTTTAAAACGGAATTAAATTCTGTTACAAATTTAGAGACTAAATATTAGAGGACTTTAGAGTCCGTACGTTTTAAAGGTGACTTTCAGAGAGAGATTTTTCATCTATAAAACTGTCTCTTATAGTAAATTGTAATAAAAGATCTAGCAGTATATAGTTGCTTTATTGATAAATTGGATATAACATGAAACAATCACAAAACACAAGTTGATACTATCAACTATGATATGGGATACTCAAAGTCGATATACAGTATTGAAGCACAAGTTTATTAGAGTATCCATTCATCTTAATTTCTAGATTAGCATTTATAGACGCATATGCATTTATAAATCGATCCATCAAAATTTTCAATGCATTGTCCCCTTCCACGATAGTTAAGAAAGCATTCTCGTTGACATTCAGCCAAGGTGCATCCGCTTTCGTGAAGCGTCTTTGGGCAAACTTTCGCACTTTGAGCCTTCGTCCCAACTACATGTTTTAAGATATGTTACCAAAGGAATCAAATATTGATATGTAACTTGTTAATGCAATCGCTATCATCAACTAAAAGAAGAAGATACCCGAGAAGCCGACTACAAGGAGGACAAGGAAGAAGAACACTAGAGATACTTTTGTCATCTCAAGTTTGTATAAGAGCTCGGGATAATTTAACTGAGAGTGCTTTCGGTGATATATATATATAGACAGTGCACTACAATCATTATAATATATAATTTTTGTTATGGAGTGCCTAATTGATAAGGATGACAGATTTATTATAATATAATTATGATTAATTTTGGATGGAAACTTTCCTCATCCACGTAATCATTTTTTACTATAATAATCATATATAATAATATTATTTTTATAATTACTTAAATTGCATACTATATTTCTATCACTGTAGTTGTCATATTATAATTATAGATAATATATAAAAATACTATGAAAAATTTAATAATAGAAAATATTGTGTGTACATAATAATAGTAGAAAGTTATTTATAATTATGATTTACATTTATGGATAGGAATTGTATTCATGTATTATTTTAACTATTCGTAGAAATTATTAATTAAGAAATAACATTTTTTTAAACATGTATTCATGCATGCATTCCTTTTACTATCCATAAAATGAATTACTATTCAATTATAAAATTGATTAATGATAGGGACAGTGAATTTGGGACAATGAATGACGTGGCAATTATTGTGTACACGTCCGATCGCCGATCGGACATTACCGGCGGCCTTCGACCGCCGCTCCGAACCAAACTATACCCTGGAGGGCACGGTGAACCCGTCGGGGATCGCCGCAATTGCGATCTCGCATCATTAACCGTCGATTTCGATAGGTTCACCGTTGCCGGCGATCCTGACGAGTTCACCGTCCTCCGAAGGTATAGTTTGATTCAGAACGATAATCAGAGGCCATCGGTGGTGTCCGATCGGCGATCGGACGTGTACACATTAATTGCACGTCATTCACTGTCCCAAATTCACTGTCCCAATCATTACTCCAACTATTAATAATAGAAAAATACATTTTAGATACATACTAATATTAAATTAATGATTTTTTAATTAAATTTTTGTAAAGATTTTTTTATTTCTAAGTTAACACATTATTTTTATTTTAGTCTAGAATTCACCTTCCCAATTGAGTTATAATATTCAAGCTAAAAAAATTAAAAATTGAAAACTCCTAGGGTTTACATTCCCAATTATGTTATAGTGTTTAAACTAAAAAAAATATAAATCGAAAATCCTTAGGGTTCAACTTCTCAATTGGATTATAATATTCCAGCAAAAAAATAAAAATCGATAACTTTTAGGATTCACTTTCCCAATTGGATCATAGTGTCCAAGTTAAAAAAATTAAAAATTGAAAATCCTTAGGGTTTACCTTTTTAATTAGGTTATATGTCAATTATATATTTTTTTTTAAAAAAAAAGGATTTGAGGTGCCTCCCATTACACGGTATTAAAATTATTACTTTTAAAATTTAAAACTAAAAAAATGATAAACCCTCAACTTTGGGATAAAAAAGTCTTTTCAAAAATTTAATAACAAAATCGTCAATTTAATATCAAGTTTGGGATGAAAAGAGTACGCGCCCCATTTTAAAAATCATATATTATTATTAAATGACGTACTATTCAATTATAAAATTGATTCACTATGATAATCATATATAATAATAATTATTATTTATTATTACTTAATTATAAATTAATTGCTATTTATCTTATTATGATTTTCGATAATATTTAAATACTATTAAATATAATAATAGAAAATATTGTATGTAATTCTTAATAATTGTAGAAATTTATTAAGGATTCATGTATTATATTTAACGAGAAATTATTAATTGAGAAATAATATTTTCTTAAACTTGTATTCGTGGATGCATTTCTTTAATATCCATAAAATGAATTAGTATTCTATTATAAAATTGATTCAACTATAATAATCATATATATATATATACATATTAAATGAATTGCTATCAATTATAAAATTGATTCAACTATAATATTCATATATAATTATTATTATTTTTATAATTACTTAAATAGTATATCAAATTTCAATCTGTATTTATCATACTATAATATGAGATAGTATAGAAAAAAACTATGACAAATATAAAAATAGATTATATTATATGTACTTCTTATCAATGGCGTAGTTAGGAGCTTCAACTGTCCTTGGCTAAATTACGATGTCCTAGGCTAAATTACTAGAGGTAATTTAAGGCTCAGTATATTAATCCTAAACCTTAAAAATTATCGGGCTATACTGGATATTAAATTAAAAGTTACTAGGTTGCATCGGTTTGGGCTCCATATATTAACCTTAAACCTTAAGAATTACTAGACTATACCAGATATTAATCTAAAAGTTGTTGGGGTGCACTAGGCTATAGCCTAGTGAAGCCCAACCCTATCTACGCCCTTGCTTTTATTATAATCATATATAATAATAATTATTTTTATAATTATTTATGTTCCGGAAGCGAACGAAGGGGATGACGAGTCATTAAAGCCCCGTCGACTACGACGACGACGACGACGGGGAGAGGATGTCCACGCCTGCGAGATTAACACGAGCGTTAAAGGAGATGCACTGAAGTTTTCTAGTGGATCCCTTTTTGACGCTCAACTTAGAAATCTTATTTCTTTCGGAGAACAATGATGAATCAAGTTTGCTATAATTTTGGAAAGCATACCCCCTTTACCTAGATGCCAAGGCATCTTATATACCTGAGGATTTTATCACACGTGTCCCCACGTTCTCCTCCATGTTCCTTAATTATCGGTTACTTGATAGATATTCTTTCTCTTGGTAACAACCACTACGATCATTAAGGCCTTAATTACCGTGCGCTGCGAACAATGATTATCCGATGACATTCTTGTTCTGGAACGAGGAACAGATAGTTAAAGTCGGGCTTTCTCATCCCTATGTTGATCTTTGGGCTCAACTCTCCCGAGCTAGTCTCGTAGTCTCATCTCCCGAGCTGACCTCGGGGCCTTCATCCGTTTTCCCGAGATAATCTCGGGAGCTCGATTCCCGGTTTGAATTCGGGACCTTTCTTCCATTCTCCCGAGGTAGTCTCGGGAGCCCGATTGCCGGTCTAACATCAGGGTATAATTGGTTCGGCAGGTCCTGCCACGTAGCTTCCCCGTGCCACGTGTCCACCCCGGGATGCTCATCCCTATCAATTTGCATTATCGTCAAGGTTTAATTAGGAAATCTATAAAATGATTAGTTGATTGGATGAGACCGCTAGTCCTTATACGAGTTTGATTTTCATAACATAAACACAAACGATAATTCATGTTAGACGAACTTAAGGTCGACAACCACCTTAGTTGGCAAATGACCCTTCTTTAAGAGCCCAAAATGTAAAATTTACTTGCTACACGAAAATAAAGCTTTAGAAATATATTTTTAAAACGGAATTAAATTCTGTTACAAATTTAGAGACTAGAGGACTTTGGAGTCCGTACGTCTTAAAGGTGACTTTCTGAGAGAGATTTTTCATCTATAAAACTGTCTTCTTATAGTAAATTGTAATAAATGATCTAGCAATATATAGTTGCTTTATTGGTAAATTGGATATAACATGAAACAATCACAAAACACAAGTTGATACTATCATGCTATGATATGGGATACTCAAAGTCGATATACAGTGTTGAAGCACAAGTTTATTAGAGTATCCATCCATCTTAATTTCTAGATTAGCATTTATAGACGCATATGCATTTATAAATTGATCCATCAAAATTCCCAATGCATTGTCCCCTTCCACGGTAGTTAAGAAAGCATTCTCGTTGACATTCAGCTAAGGTGCATCCGCTTTCGTGAAGCGTCTTTGGGCAAACTTTCGCACTTTGAGCCTTCGTCCCAACTGCATGTTTTAAGATACATTACCAAAGGAATCAAATATTGATATGTCACTTGTTAATGTAATCGCTATCATCAACTAAATGAAGGAGATTCCCGAGAAGCCGACTGCAAGGAGGACAACGAAGAAGAACACTAGAGATACTTTTGCCATCTCAAGTTTGTATAAGAGCTAGGGATAATTTAACTGAGAGTGCTTTCAGTGATACATATATATAGATAGTGCACTATAACCATTATATTATATAATTTTTTTTATGGAGTGCCTAATTGATAAGGATGACAGATTTATTATAATATAATTATGATTAATTTATGATGGAAACATTCCTCATCCACGTAATCATTTTTTACTATAATAATCATATATAATAATATTATTTTTATAATTACTTAAATTGCATACTATATTTCTATCACTGTAGTTGTTATCTTATAATTATAGATAATATATAAAAATACTATGAAAACTTTAATAATAGAAAATATTGTGTGTACATAATAATTGTAGAAAGTTATTAATAATTATGATTTACATTTATGGATAGGAATTGTAATCATGTATTATATTTAACTATTAGTAGAAATTATTAATTAAGAAATAACATTTTTTTTAAACTTGTATTCATGCATGCATTCCTTTTACTATCCATAAAATTAATTACTATTCCATTATAAAATTGATTCAACTATTAATAATAGAAAAATACATTTTAGATACTATACTAATATTAAATTAACAATTTTTATATTAAATTTTTGTAAAGATTTTTTTATTCCTAAGTTAACACTTTAATTTTATTTTAGTCTAGAGTTTACCTTCCCAATTAAGTTATAGTAATCAAGCTAAAAAAATTAAAAATTGAAAACTCCTAGGGTTTATATTCCCAATTGTGTTATAGTGTTTAAACTAAAAAAAATATAAATCCAAAATCCTTAGGGTTCAACTTCCCAATTGGATTATAATATTCAGTAAAAAAATAAAAATCGATAACTTTAAGGATTCACTTTCCCAATTAGATCATAGTGTTTAAGCTAAAAAAATTAAAAATTGAAAATCCTTAGGGTTTACCTTTTTAATTAGGTTATATGTCAATTATATATATATATATTTTTTAAAAAGGGCCTTGAGGT
Organism: Boesenbergia rotunda; assembly: GCA_024364735.1. Taxonomy (NCBI): domain Eukaryota; kingdom Viridiplantae; phylum Streptophyta; class Magnoliopsida; order Zingiberales; family Zingiberaceae; genus Boesenbergia; species Boesenbergia rotunda. Next base: position 24,609 of record JAGFNQ010005414.1, on the reverse strand, counting down.
GCCTCCCATTACATTGTATTAAAATTATTACTTTTAAAATTTGAAATTAAAAAAAAAGATAAACCCTCAACTTTGGGATAAAAATGTCTTTTCAAAAATTTGATAATAAAATCGTCAATTTAATATCAAGTTTGGGATCAAAAGAGTACGTGCCCCACTATAAAAATCATATATTATTATTAAATGAAGTACTATTCAATTATAAAATTGATTCACTATGATAATCATATATAATAATTATTATTATTTATTATTACTTAAATTATAAATTAATTGCTATTTATCTTATTATGATTTTCGATAATATTTAAAATACTATGAAATATAATAATAGAAAATATTGTATGTAATTCATAATAATTGTAGAAATTTATTAAGGAATTATATTCATGTATTATATTTAACGGGAATTATTAATTGAGAAATAATATTTTCTTAAACTTGTATTCGTGGATGCATTTCTTTACTATCCATAAAATGAATTAGTATTCTATTATAAAATTGATTCAACTATAATAATCATATATATATATATATATATATATTAATATGAATTGCTATCAATTATAAAATTGATTCAACTATAATATAATAATCATATATAATTATTATTATTTTTATAATTACTTAAATAGTATATCAAATTTCAATCTGTATTTATCATACTATAATATGAGATAGTATATAAAAAAACTATGACAAATATAATAATAGATAATATTATATGTACTTCTTATTATAATCATATATAATAATAATTATTTTTATAATTATTTATGTTTCGGAAGTGAACGACGGGGATCACGAGTTACTAAAGCCCCACCGACTACGACGACGACGGGGAGAGGATGTCCACGCCTGCGAGATTAACATGAGCGTTAAAGGAGATGCACCGGAAGTTTTCTAGTGGATCCCTTTTTGACGCTCAACTTAGAAATCTTATTTCTTTTGGAGAACAATGAGGAATCAAGTTTGCTATAATTTTGGAAAGCATACCCCCTTTACCTGGATGCCAAGGCATCTTATATACCTGAGGATTTTATCACACGTGTCCCCACGTTCTCCTCCACGTTCCTTAATTCGGTTACTTGATAGATATTCTTTCTTTTGGTAACAACCACTACGATCATTAAGGCCTTAATTACCGTGCGCTGCGAATAATGATTATCCGATGACTTTCCTATTCTGGAAGGAGGAACAAAACTTAAAGTCGGGCTTTCTCATCCCTATGTTGATCTTTGGGCTCAACTCTCCCGAGCCAGTCTCGTAGTCTCATCTCCCGAGCTGACCTCGGGGCCTTCATCCGTTTTCCCGAGATAATCTCGGGAGCTCGATTCCCGGTTTGAATTCGGGGCCTTTCTTCCATTCTTCCGAGGTAGTCTCGGGAGCCCGATTGCCGGTCTAACATCAGGGTATAATTGGTTCGGCAGGTCCTACCACGTAGTTTCCCCGTGCCACGTGTCCACCTCGGATGCTCATCCCTATCAATTTGCATTATCGTCAAGGTTTAATTAGGAAATCTATAAAATGATTAGTTGATTGGATGAGACCGCTAGTCCTTATACGAGTTTGATTTACATAACATAAACACAAACGATAATTCATGTTAGACGACTTAAGGTCGACAACCACCTTGGTTGGCAAATGACCCTTCTTTAAGAGCCCAAAATGTAAAATTTACTTGCTACACGAAAATAAAGCTTTAGAAATATATTTTTAAAACGGAATTAAATTCTGTTACAAATTTAGAGACTAAATATTAGAGGACTTTAGAGTCCATACGTTTTAAAGGTGACTTTCAGAGAGAGATTTTTCATCTATAAAACTGTGTCTCTTATAGTAAATTGTAATAAAAGATCTAGCAATATATAGTTGCTTTATTGATAAATTGGATATAACATGAAACAATCACAAAACACAAGTTGATACTATCAACTATGATATGGGATACTCAAAGTCGATATACAGTGTTGAAGCACAAGTTTATTAGAGTATCCATCCATCTTAATTTCTAGATTAGCATTTATAGACGCATATGCATTTATAAATCGATCCATCAAAATTCCCAATGCATTGTCCCCTTCCACGATAGTTAAGAAAGCATTCTCGTTGACATTCAGCCAAGGTGCATCCGCTTTCGTGAAGCGTCTTTGGGCAAACTTTCGCACTTTGAGCCTTCGTCCCAACTACATGTTTTAAGATACATTACCAAAGGAATCAAATATTGATATGTAACTTGTTAATGCAATCGCTATCATCAACTAAAAGAAGAAGATACCCGAGAAGCCGACTACAAGGAGGACAAGGAAGAAGAACACTAGAGATACTTTTGCCATCTCAAGTTTGTATAAGAGCTCGGGATAATTTAACTGAGAGTGCTTTCGGTGATACATATATATAGACAGTGCACTACAACCATTATAATATATAATTTTTTTTATGGAGTGCCTAATTGATAAGGATGACAGATTTATTATAATATAATTATGATTAATTTTTGATGGAAACTTTCCTCATCCACGTAATTATTTTTTACTATAATAATCATATATAATAATATTATTTTTATAATTACTTAAATTGCATACTATATTTCTATCACTGTAGTTGTCATATTATAATTATAGATAATATATAAAAATACTATGAAAAATTTAATAATAGAAAATATTGTGTGTACATAATAATAGTAGAAAGTTATTTATAATTATGATTTACATTTATGGATAGGAATTGTATTCATGTATTATTTTAACTATTCGTAGAAATTATTAATTAAGAAATAACATTTTTTTAAACATGTATTCATGCATGCATTCCTTTTACTATCCATAAAATGAATTACTATTCAATTATAAAATTGATTCAACTATTAATAATAGAAAAATACATTTTAGATACATACTAATATTAAATTAATGATTTTTTTATTAAATTTTTGTAAAGATTTTTTTATTTCTAAGTTAACATATTATTTTTATTTTAGTCTAGAGTTCACCTTCCCAATTGAGTTATAATATTCAAGCTAAAAAAATTAAAAATTGAAAACTCTTATGGTTTACATTCCCAATTATGTTATAGTGTTTAAACTAAAAAAAATATAAATCGAAAATCCTTAGGGTTCAATTTCTCAATTGGATTATAATATTCCAGCAAAAAAATAAAAATCGATAACTTTTAGGATTCACTTTCCCAATTGAATCATAGTGTTCAATCTAAAAAAATTAAAAATTGAAAATCCTTAGGGTTTACCTTTTTAATTAGGTTATATGTCAATTATATATTTTTTTTTAAAAAAAAAGGACTTGAGGTGCCTTCCATTACATGGTATTAAAATTATTACTTTTAAAATTTAAATCTAAAAAAAAAGATAAACCTCAACTTTGGGATAAAAAAGTCTTTTCAAAAATTTAATAATAAAATCGTCAATTTAATATCAAGTTTGGGATGAAAAGAGTACGTGCCCCACTATAAAAATCATATATTATTATTAAATGAAGTACTATTCAATTATAAAATTGATTCACTATGATAATCATATATAATAATTATTATTATTTATTATTACTTAATTATAAATTAATTGCTATTTATCTTATTATGATTTTCGATAATATTTAAATACTATTAAATATAATAATAGAAAATATTGTATGTAATTCTTAATAATTGTAGAAATTTATTAAGGATTCATGTATTATATTTAACGAGAAATTATTAATTGAGAAATAATATTTTCTTAAACTTGTATTCGTGGATGCATTTCTTTAATATCCATAAAATGAATTAGTATTCTATTATAAAATTGATTCAACTATAATAATCATATATATATATATATACATATTAAATGAATTGCTATCAATTATAAAATTGATTCAACTATAATATTCATATATAATTATTATTATTTTTATAATTACTTAAATAGTATATCAAATTTCAATCTGTATTTATCATACTATAATATGAGATAGTATATAAAAAAACTATGACAAATATAAAAATAGATAATATTATATGTACTTCTTATCAATGGCGTAGTTTGGAGCTTCAACTGTCCTTGGCTAAATTACGATGTCCTAGGCTAAATTACAAGAGGTAATTTAAGGCTCAGTATATTAATCCTAAACCTTAAACATTGTCGGGCTATACTGGATATTAAATTAAAAGTTACTAGGTTGCATCGGGTTGGGCTCCATATATTAACCTTATAAACCTTAAAAATTACTAGCTATACCAGATATTAATCTAAAAGTTGTTGGGGTGCACTAGGCTATAGCCAGTGCAACCCAGCCCTGTCTACGCCCTTGCTTTTATTATAATCATATATAATAATAATTATTTTTATAATTATTTATGTTCCGGAAGCGAACGACGGGGATGACGAGTCATTAAAGCCCCGCCGACTACGACGACAACGGGAAGAGGATGTCCACGCCTGCGAGATTAACACGAGCGTTAAAGGAGATGCACTGAAGTTTTCTAGTGGATCCCTTTTTGACGCTCAACTTAGAAATCTTATTTCTTTCGGAGAACAATGAGGAATCAAGTTTGCTATAATTTTGGAAAGCATACCCCCTTTACCTAGATGCCAAGGCATCTTATATACCTGAGGATTTTATCACACGTGTCCCCACGTTCTCTCCACGTTCCTTAATCATCGGTTACTTGATAGATATTCTTTCTTTTGGTAACAACCACTACGATCATTAAGGCCTTAATTACCGTGCGCTGCGAACAATGATTATCCGATGACTTTCCTGTTCTGGAAGGAGGAACAGATAGTTAAAGTCGGGCTTTCTCATCCCTATGTTGATCTTTGGGCTCAACTCTCCCGAGCCAGTCTCGTAGTCTCATCTCCCGAGCTGACCTCGGGGCCTTCATCCATTTTCCCGAGATAATCTCGGGAGCTCGATTCCCGGTTTGAATTCGGGGCCTTTCTTCCATTCTCCCGAGGTAGTCTCGGGAGCCCGATTGCCGGTCTAACATCAGGGTATAATTGGTTCGGCAGGTCCTGCCACGTAGCTTCCCCGTGCCACGTGTCCACCCCGGGATGCTCATCCCTATCAATTTGCATTATCGTCAAGGTTTAATTAGGAAATCTATAAAATGATTAGTTGATTGGATGAGACCGCTAGTCCTTATACGAGTTTGATTTACATAACATAAACACAAACGATAATTCATGTTAGACGAACTTAAGGTCGACAACCAACTTGGTTGGCAAATGACCCTTCTTTAAGAGCCCAAAATGTAAAATTTACTTGCTACACGAAAATAAAGCTTTAGAAATATATTTTTAAAACGGAATTAAATTCTGTTACAAATTTAGAGACTAGAGGACTTTAGAGTCCGTACGTCTTAAAGGTGACTTTCAGAGAGAGATTTTTCATCTATAAAACTATCTTCTTATAGTAAATTGTAATAAATGATCTAGCAATATATAGTTGCTTTATTGATAAATTGGATATAACATGAAACAATCACAAAACACAAGTTGATACTATCAACTATGATATGGGATACTCAAAGTCGATATACAGTGTTGAAGCACAAGTTTATTAGAGTATCCATCCATCTTAATTTCTAGATTAGCATTTATAGACGCATATGCATTTATAAATCGATCCATCAAAATTCCCAATGCATTGTCCCCTTCCACGATAGTTAAGAAAGCATTCTCGTTGACATTCAGCCAAGGTGCATCCGCTTTCGTGAAGCGTCTTTGGGCAAACTTTCGCACTTTGAGCCTTCGTCCCAACTGCATGTTTTAAGATACATTACCAAAGGAATCAAATATTGATATGTCACTTGTTAATGCAATCGCTATCATCAACTAAATGAAGAAGATACCCGAGAAGCCGACTGCAAGGAGGACAAGGAAGAAGAACACTAGAGATACTTTTGCCATCTCAAGTTTGTATAAGAGCTCGGGATAATTTAACTGAGAGTGCTTTCAGTGATACATATATATAGATAGTGCACTATAACCATTATATTATATAATTTTTTTTTATGGAGTGCCTAATTGATAAGGATGACAGATTTATTATAATATAATTATGATTAATTTTTGATGGAAACATTCCTCATCCACGTAATCATTTTTTACTATAATAATCATATATAATAATATTATTTTTATAATTACTTAAATTGCATACTATATTTCTATCACTGTAGTTGTTATCTTATAATTATAGATAATATATAAAAATACTATGAAAAATTTAATAATAGAAAATATTGTGTGTACATAATAATTGTAGAAAGTTATTAATAATTATGATTTACATTTATGGATAGGAATTGTAATCATGTATTATATTTAACTATTAGTAGAAATTATTAATTAAGAAATAACATTTTTTTTAAACTTGTATTCATGCATGCATTCCTTTTACTATCCATAAAATTAATTACTATTCCATTATAAAATTGATTCAACTATTAATAATAGAAAAATACATTTTAGATACCATACTAATATTAAATTAACAATTTTTATATTAAATTTTTGTAAAGATTTTTTTATTCCTAAGTTAACACTTTATTTTTATTTTAGTCTAGAGTTTACCTTCCCAATTAAGTTATAGTATTCAAGCTAAAAAAATTAAAAATTGAAAACTCCTAGGGTTTACATTCCCAATTGTGTTATAGTGTTTAAACTAAAAAAAATATAAATCCAAAATCCTTAGGGTTCAACTTCCCAATTGGATTATAATATTCAGCAAAAAAATAAAAATCGATAACTTTAAGGATTCACTTTCCCAATTAGATCATAGTGTTTAAGCTAAAAAAATTAAAAATTGAAAATCCTTAGGGTTTACCTTTTTAATTAGGTTATATGTCAATTATATATATATATTTTTTAAAAAGGGCCTTGAGGTGCCTCCCATTACATTGTATTAAAATTATTACTTTTAAAATTTGAAATTAAAAAAAAAAAGATAAACCCTCAACTTTGGGATAAAAATGTCTTTTCAAAAATTTGATAACAAAATCGTCATAAATTTCATAACAAAATCGTCAATTTAATATCAAGTTTGAGATTAAAAGAGTACGTGCCCCAATATAAAAATCATATATTATTATTAAATGAAGTACTATTCAATTATAAAATTGATTCACTATGATAATCATATATAATAATTATTATTATTTATTATTACTTAAATTATAAATTAATTGCTATTTATCTTATTATGATTTTCGATAATATTTAAAATACTATGAAATATAATAATAGAAAATATTGTATGTAATTCATAATAATTGTAGAAATTTATTAAGGAATTATATTCATGTATTATATTTAACGAGAAATTATTAATTGAGAACTAATATTTTCTTAAACTTGTATTCGTGGATGCATTTCTTTACTATCCATAAAATGAATTAGTATTCTATTATAAAATTGATTCAACTATAATAATCATATATATATATATAAATATTAAATGAATTGCTATCAATTATAAAATTGATTCAACTATAATAATCATATATAATAATTATTATTTTTATAATTACTTAAATAGTATATCAAATTTCAATCTGTATTTATCATACTATAATATGAGATAGTATATAAAAAAACTATGACAAATATAATAATAGATAATATTATATGTACTTCTTATTATAATCATATATAATAATAATTATTTTTATAATTATTTATGTTCCGGAAGCGAACGACGGGGATGACGAGTCACTAAAGCCCCGCCGACTACTACGACGACGGGGAGAGGATGTCCACGCCTGCGAGATTAACACGAGCGTTAAAGGAGATGCACCAGAAGTTTTGTAGTGGATCCTTTCTGACGCTCAACTTAGAAATCTTATTTCTTTCGGAGAACAATGAGGAATCAAGTTTGCTATAATTTTGGAAAGCATACCCCCTTTACCTGGATGCCAAGGCATCTTATATACCTGAGGATTTTATCACACGTGTCCCCACGTTCTCCTCCACGTTCCTTAATTCGGTTACTTGATAGATATTCTTTCTTTTGGTAACAACCACTACGATCATTAAGGCCTTAATTACCGTGCGCTGCGAATAATGATTATCCGATGACTTTTCTGTTCTGGAAGGAGGAGCAGATACTTAAAGTCGGGCTTTCTCATCCCTATGTTGATCTTTGGGCTCAACTCTCCCGAGCCAGTCTCGTAGTCTCATCTCCCGAGCTGACCTCGGGGCCTTCATCTTTTCCCGAGATAATCTCGGGAGCTCGATTCCCGGTTTGAATTCGGGGCCTTTCTTCCATTCTTCAGAGGTAGTCTCGGGAGTCCGATTGCCGGTCTAACATCAGGGTATAATTGGTTCGGCAGGTCCTGCCACGTAGTTTCCCCATGTCACGTGTCCACCTCGGGATGCTCATCCCTATCAATTTGCATTATCGTCAAGGTTTAATTAGGAAATCTATAAAATGATTAGTTGATTGGATGAGACCGCTAGTCCTTATACGAGTTTGATTTACTTAACATAAACACAAACGATAATTCATGTTAGACGAACTTAAGGTCGACAACCACCTTGGTTGGCAAATGACCCTTCTTTAAGAGCCCAAAATGTAAAATTTACTTGCTACACGAAAATAAAGCTTTAGAAATATATTTTTAAAACGTAATTAAATTCTGTTACAAATTTAGAGACTTAATATTAGAGGACTTTAGAGTCCTTACATTTTAAAGGTGACTTTCAGAGAGAGATTTTTCATCTATAACACTGTGTCTCTTATAGTAAATTGTAATAAAAGATCTAGCAATATATAGTTGCTTTATTGATAAATTGGATATAACATGAAACAATCACAAAACACAAGTTGATACTATCAACTATGATATGGGATACTCAAAGTCGATATACAGTGTTGAAGCACAAGTTTATTAGAGTATCCATCCATCTTAATTTCTAGATTAGCATTTATAGACGCATATGCATTTATAAATCGATCCATCAAAATTCCCAATGCATTGTCCCCTTCCACGATAGTTAAGAAAGCATTCTCGTTGACATTCAGCCAAGGTGCATCCGCTTTCGTGAAGCGTCTTTGGGCAAACTTTCACACTTTGAGCCTTCGTCCCAACTGCATGTTTTAAGATACATTACCAAAGGAATCAAATATTGATATGTCACTTGTTAATGCAATCGTTATCATCAACTAAATGAAGTGGATACCCGAGAAGCCGACTGCAAGGAGGACAAGGAAGAAGAATACTAGAGATACTTTTGCCATCTCAAGTTTGTATAAGAGCTCAGGATAATTTAACTGAGAGTGCTTTCGGTGATACTTATATATAGATAGTTCACTATAACCATTATATTATATAATTTTTTTATAGAGTGCCTAATTGATAAGGATGACAAATTTATTATAATATAATTATGATTAATTTTTGATGGAAACTTTCCTCATCCGCGTAATTATTTTTTACTATAATAATCATATATAATAAAATTATTTTTATAATTACTTAAATTGCATACTATATTTCTATCACTGTAGTTTTCATATTGTAATTATAGATAATATATAAAAATACTATGAAAAATTTAATAATAGAAAATATTGTGTGTACATAATAATAGTAGAAAGTTATTAATAATTATGATTTACATTTATGGATAGGAATTGTAATCATGTATTATATTTAACTATTAGTAGAAATTATTAATTAAGAAATAACATTTTTTTAAACTTGTATTCATGCATGCATTCCTTTTACTATCCATAAAATGAATTACTATTCAATTATAAATTTGATTCAACTATTAATAATAGAAAAATACATTTTAGATACCTACTAATATTAAATTAACGATTTTTATATTAAATTTTTGTAAAGATTTTTTTATTTCTAAGTTAGCACATTATTTTTATTTTAGTGTAGAATTTACCTTCCCAATTGAGTTATAATATTCAAGCTAAAAAAATTAAAAATTGAAAACTCCTAGGGTTTACATTCCCAATTGTGTTATAGTGTTTAAACTAAAAAAAATATAAATCGAAAATCCTTAGGGTTCAACTTCTCAATTGGATTATAATATTCCAGCAAAAAAATAAAAATCGATAACTTTTAGGATTCACTTTCCCAATTGGATCATAGTATTCAAGCTAAAAAAATTAAAAATTGAAAATCCTTAGGGTTTACCTTTTTAATTAGGTTATATGTCAATTATATATTTTTTTTTAAAAAAAAAGGGACTTGAGGTGCCTCCCATTACATGGTATTAAAATTATTACTTTTAAAATTTAAAACTAAAAAAAAAAAGATAAACCCTCAACTTTGGGATAAAAAGTCTTTTCAAAAATTTAATAATAAAATTGTCAATTTAATATCAAGTTTGGGATGAAAAGAGTACGTGCCCCACTATAAAAATCATATATTATTATTAAATGAAGTACTATTCAATTATAAAATTGATTCACTATGATAATCATATATAATAATTATTATTATTTATTATACTTAAATTATAAATTAATTGCTATTTATCTTATTATGATTTTCGATAATATTTAAAATACTATTAAATATAATAATAGAAAATATTGTATGTAATTCTTAATAATTGTAGAAATTTATTAAGGAATTATATTCATGTATTATATTTAACGAGAAATTATTAATTGAGAAATAATATTTTCTTAAACTTGTATTCGTGGATGCATTTCTTTAATATCCATAAAATGAATTAGTATTCTATTATAAAATTGATTCAACTATAATAATCATATATATATATATACATATTAAATGAATTGCTATCAATTATAAAATTGATTCAACTATAATATTCATATATAATTATTATTATTTTTATAATTACTTAAATAGTATATCAAATTTCAATCTGTATTTATCATACTATAATATGAGATAGTATAGAAAAAAACTATGACAAATATAAAAATAGATAATATTATATGTACTTCTTATCAATGGCGTAGTTAGGAGCTTCAACTGTCCTTGGCTAAATTACGATGTCCTAGGCTAAATTACAGAGGTAATTTAAGGCTCAGTATATTAATCCTAAACCTTAAAAATTTCGGCTATACTGGATATTAAATTAAAAGTTACTAGGTTGCATCGGTTTGGGCTCCATATATTAACCTTAAACCTTAAGAATTACTAGACTATACCAGATATTAATCTAAAAGTTGTTGGGGTGCACTAGGCTATAGCCTAGTGAAGCCCAACCCTGTCTACGCCCTTGCTTTTATTATAATCATATATAATAATAATTATTTTTATAATTATTTATGTTCCGGAAGCGAACGACGGGGATGACGAGTCACTAAAGCCCCGCCAACTACGACGACGACGGGGAGAGGATGTCCACGCCTGCGAGATTAACACGAGCGTTAAAGGAGATGCACCGGAAGTTTTCTAGTGGATCCCTTTTTGACGCTCAACTTAGAAATCTTATTTCTTTCAGAGAACAATGAGGAATCAAGTTTGCTATAATTTTGGAAAGCATACCCCCTTTACCTGGATGCCAAGGCATCTTATATACCTGAGGATTTTATCACACGTGTCCCCACGTTCTCCTCCACGTTCCTTAATCATCGGTTACTTGATAGATATTCTTTCTTTTGGTAACAACCACTACGATCATTAAGGTCTTAATTACCGTGCGCTGCGAATAATGATTATCCGATGACTTTCCTGTTCTGGAAGGAGGAGCAGATAGTTAAAGTCGGGCTTTCTCATCCCTATGTTGATCTTTGGGCTCAACTCTCCCGAGCCAGTCTCGTAGTCTCATCTCTCGAGTTGACCTCGGGGCCTTCATCCGTTTTCCCGAGATAATCTCGGGAGCTTGATTCCCGGTTTGAATTCGGGGCCTTTCTTCTATTCTCCCGAGGTAGTCTCGGGAGCCCGATTGCCGGTCTAACATCAGGGTATAATTGGTTCGGCAGGTCCTGCCACGTAGTTTCCCCGTGCCACGTGTCCACCCGGGATGCTCATCCCTATCAATTTGCATTATCGTCAAGGTTTAATTAGGAAATCTATAAAATGATTAGTTGATTGGATGAGACCGCTAGTCCTTATACGAGTTTGATTTACATAACATAAACACAAACGATAATTCATGTTAGACGAACTTAAGGTCGACAACCACCTTGGTTGGCAAATGACCCTTCTTTAAGAGCCCAAAATGTAAAATTTACTTGCTACACGAAAATAAAGGTTTAGAAATATATTTTTAAAACGGAATTAAATTCTGTTACAAATTTAGAGACTAGAGGACTATAGAGTCCGTACGTCTTAAAGGTGACTTTCAGAGAGAGATTTTTCATCTATAAAACTGTGTCTTCTTATAGTAAATTGTAATAAATGATCTAGCAATATATAATTGCTTTATTGATAAATTGGATATAACATGAAACAATCACAAAACACAAGTTGATACTATCAACTATGATATGGGATACTGAAAGTCGATATACAGTGTTGAAGCACAAGTTTATTAGAGTATCCATCCATCTTAATTTCTAGATTAGCATTTATAGACGCATATGCATTTATAAATCGATCCATCAAAATTCCCAATGCATTGTCCCCTTCCACGATAGTTAAGAAAGCATTCTCGTTGACATTCAGCCAAGGTGCATCCGCTTTCGTGAAGCGTCTTTGGGCAAACTTTTGCACTTTGAGCCTTCGTCCCAACTGCATGTTTTAAGATACATTACCAAAGGAATCAAATATTGATATGTCACTTGTTAATGCAATCGCTATCATCAACTAAATGAAGAGGATATACCCGAGAAGCCGACTACAAGGAGGACAAGGAAGAAGAATACTAGAGATACTTTTGCCATCTCAAGTTTGTATAATAGCTCGGGATAATTTAACTGAGAGTGCTTTCAGTGATACATATGTATCGATATATAGTGCACTATAACCATTATATTATATAATTTTTTTTTATGGAGTGCCTAATTGATAAGGATGACAGATTTATTATAATATAATTATGATTAATTTTTTATGGAAACTTTCCTCATCCACGTAATTATTTTTTACTATAATAATCATATATAATAATATTATTTTTATAATTACTTAAATTGCATACTATATTTCTATCACTGTAGTTGTCATATTATAATTATAGATAATATATAAAAATACTATGAAAAATTTAATAATAGAAAATATTGTGTGTACATAATAATTGAAGAAAGTTATTAATAATTATGATTTACATTTATTGATAGGAATTGTATTCATGTATTATATTTAACTATTAGTAGAAATTATTAATTAAGAAATAACATTTTTTTTAATCTTGTATTCATTCATGCATTCCTTTTACTATCCATAAAATGAATTACTATTCCATTATAAAATTGATTCAACTATTAATAATAGAAAAATACATTTTAGATACCATACTAATATTAAATTAACGATTTTTATATTAAATTTTTCTAAAGATTTTTTTATTTCTAAGTTAACACATTATTTTTATTTTAGTCTAAAGTTCACCTTCCCAATTGAGTTATAATATTTAAGCTAAAAAAATTAAAAATTGAAAACTCCTAAGGTTTACATTCCCAATTGTGTTATAGTGTTTAAACTAAAAAATATATAAATCGAAAATCCTTAGGGTTCAACTTCCCAATTGGATTATAATACCCCAGCAAAAAAATAAAAATCGATAACTAAGGATTCACTTTCCCAATTAGATCATAGTGGTTAAGCTAAAAAAAATTAAAAATTAAAAATCCTTAGGGTTTATCTTTTTCATTAGGTTATATGTCAATTATATATATTTTTTTTTAAAAAAAAAGAGACTTGAGGTGCCTTCCATTACATGATATTAAAATTATTATTTTTAAAATTTGAAATTAAAAAAAGATAAACCCTCAAATTTGGTATAAAAAAGTCTTTTCAAAAATTTAATATCAAAAGTACGTGCCCCACTATAAAAATCATATATTATTATTAAATGAAGCACTATTCAATTATAAAATTGATTCACTATGATAATCATATATAATAATAATAATTTTTTTATTATTACTTAAATTATAAATTAATTGCTATTTATCTTATTATGATTTTCGATAATATTTAAAATACTATGAAATATAATAATAGAAAATATTGTATGTAATTCTTAATAATTGTAGAAATTTATTAAGGAATTATATTCATGTGTTATATTTAACGAGAAATTATTAATTGATAAATAATATTTTCTTAAACTTTGTATTCGTGGATGCATTTCTATACTATCCATAAAATGAATTAGTATTCAATTATAAAATTGATTCAACTATAATAATCATATATAATTATTATTATTTTTATAATTACTTAAATAGTATATCAAATTTCAATCTGTATTTATCATACTATAATTAGAGATAGTATATAAAAAACTATGACAAATATAATAATACAGAATATTATATGTACTTCTTATTTTAATCATATATAATAATTATTATTTTTATAATTATTTATGTTTCGGAAGCGAACGACGGAGATGATGAGTCACCAAAGCCCCGCCGATTACGACGACACGGGGAGAGGATGTCCATGCCTGCGAGATTAACACGAGCGTTAAAGGAGATGCACCGGAAGATTTTCTGGTGGATCCCTTTTTGACGCTCAACTTAGAAATCTTATTTCTTTCGGAGAACAATGAGGAATCAAGTTTGCTATAATTTTGGAAAGCATACCCCCTTTACCTGGATGCCAAGGCATCTTATATACCTGAGGATTTTATCACACGTGTCCCACGTTCTCCTCCACGTTCCTTAATCATCGGTTACTTGATAGATATTCTTTCTTTTGGTAACAACCACTACGCTCATTAAGGCCTTAATTACGGTGCGCTGCGAACAATGATTATCCGATGACTTTCCTGTTCTGGAAGGAGGAACGGATACTTAAAGTCGAGCTTTCTCATCCCTATGTTGATCTTTGAGCTCCACTCTCCCGAGTCAGTCTCATAGTCTCATCTCCCGAGCTGACCTCAGGGCCTAGCTTCATCCATTTCCGGAGATAGTCTCGGGAACCCAAGTCTCGGTTCGACATCGGGGGCTTTCTTCCATTCTCTCGAGGTAGTCTTGGGAAACCGATTGCCGGTCTGATCAGGGGCTTTGATTCGGCGGGCCTTTCAACGTAGCTTTCCTGTGCCACGTGTCTACCGGATGCTCATCCCTATCACAAGTCCCTCCTTCAAGTCTAATCGAAGGAAGTGTGGCTGACTGATTAGGCTGGTGGTACAATAAGGGAAAGCTAAGTATCTGTGGGGCCCATATTACTATTCCTTCTCTCTTGACGACTTGTTATTTGTTGTGGCAGGTCCCGTCCGACTGCCTTCTCCTAGGTAGCCACCTGTCCTCTGAGCAGGAGACCAATGCCTTACGCCAACAAATAGCTGAATTAGAGGCGGAGGTTTTTCGGGCTCGTGAGGAAGGTTTGATGCAGGCGGAGGTCAGCAGGGGTCTTCATGTTAAGGTAGAGCATTATCTAGACTCCCTATTGGCCTCCGAGTCCTTCCTGTACAGTATTCGCCACCAAGAGCGCCTACTATCAGAGTTGGCAACAACCCTTAGTGAGGAGGTGAGCCATTTAGCACAAGAGAAAGGGCGCTCCGAAGAACGGGAGGCGAAGCTATCGGAGGACATCCGCCTCCTGCAAGAAGACTTGGAGCGGGTCAAGTCGCAACTCCTGGCGATCGCAGAGTAGCTTGTGGAGGCCTAGGCGGCTAGGGACCAGCTGTCCTCCTAGGCAGCTGAGCTGAAGACTGCCCAGGACCGAGCCTCAGATGAATTGAAGACATATAAGGCTGATGAGGAGTCCCGACAGGTGGAGGCAGAGGCGATATTCAAGGCTAATTTCCTCCAGTCTGAGGAAATTGGCGACATTTTGGTCGGCCAAGTGCTGAGACGGCTGAAGTAGGGCTTCAACGGGGTAATCAAATTGGTTGTTCGGTTTTAGGTTCCACTCTATATCCCCAGATTAAAATTCTATTAATTAGAATTAATCCAGATAGAGAAAACTTCTTGAACGACCCTTTTCATCTTCATGCTTTTTGATTGAGTGATCACTTGAACAAATTTGTTGCTCAAGCAATTTAACTCCTTTATCGATTAGCAGCGGAAAGAAGATGAATTTTGGATCGCCGATTCTTGTGTTTAATTCGGGGTTCATGAGAAAAACAACATACAATAAACTAGAAGCATGAAAACAAGATTTATACCTCTTGTTTTACCTTTTGATCTTCTATCGTATTCCTATCCTCCTCTTGGACATCGTGTAGGCGACGATCTTCCAAGAAATAAAGCCACCAATGCCACTCCTTCTTCTTCCTCCTTGCACCAAAAATAAACTCCTCTTCTTGTTGCCGCCGGCCAAAGGAATCTTCTTCCTTTGCTTGCCTTGGCCGCAAGCCCAAAGATGGGAGAAGAGAAGAGGAAGAGAAGAAGAGAAAAAGAGATCTTCCTTCTTCCTTGCTTGCGCACGCCAAATTTTCTTCCTCCTTCTTGCCGCCGACCCTAGGGCACCATGCGCCGCAGCCAACCCTAGGGGGGAGAGAGAGAGAGAGAGAGAGAGGGAAGAAGAAAAACCAAGGCTTAGGTTAATTTGGTTTTGGTTTCATGGCTTTATGAGGTATTTATATGCTACAATAGGGACCATGAGGAGGACTTGATTTTGGTCTCCTAACGGATCCTCAACCCGACCTATTAATAATAACCCACTCCACTAATGTGTTATTATTGAACTACCGCACCAACCCTATAAAATAATATGAGCTCCTTCTTATTATGTGTACATAATCTCCCCATGTTTAAGATATCGCATGTCCATTAATTAATTAAATTATTGACAATTTAATTAATTAATATCTAATTCCAAGAGTAGTCTACTCAACCTTATCATTATGTCGGACCAAGTCCACTTGCAAGATTTATATGATAATCTTTATGAGCACCTCAAGGGGACATCATCATCCTAAAATGATTAGGACACGGTTTTCTTTTATAATCAACGTCACACCATTATAAATAATATTATTTTCTAATTTACCGGGCCTATTGATTTAACGAATAAATCTCGCCCATTGGTAAATTAATGAAATAAATATTAATTATACGTGCCCGTGCCCATTATTATATCGGGATTAAGAGAATGTACATCCATAATAATATGAGGTCTTGTTCGATTATATAGTCAGTGTAAATTGAATCACCTCAAAACAGTCCTGCTCAATATACATAAAGTGCACTAGTGTAATTTTATAGTCAAGATAGACTAATACCAAATTATACTACAATCATTCCAATGGTTTGTCCAAATCCATCTTAGTTGTGAGCCACTACTTATACTTTACAAGGAACTGATAACATGATCTTCTGTGTGGCACCACACACCATGTTATCTACAATGTAATGTAATGGACAATTTGCATACAAATAACAAATATAAAATGCATACACATGGCCACTGTGATTCTTATTCCAAAATAGATGGTCATACAAAAGCTAGGCTTATAGTATACACCCTAACAATTCCAGCCACTTCGTCGAGTGGAAGTGATGAAGCCGGATGGTGACCTCAACTTCCTCAGCGTTGGCCAGACCTGGGAGGAAATGTCGCCGTAGGAGAAGGAGTTGTAGCTGGCACAATTTCTTTTCTTCTTTTGTATTTTGCCTTTTATTTTTTGCTTTTGAATGTACTTCAAATGTAACATCTGATTATGATAGAAACCTTTTTGTCTTTCTGTATCACTTTCTGTTTATCTTCTGTACTTTGTTGAATGTATTCCAAATGTAATCTTCACCTACAAATGAAATATATTTATCTTCTGTCTCATGAATTGCCCGCATGTTGTGTGTCGCTCTTTACCCTTTCTCTCGTATAGACTCCTCAACTCACGTGAAGTCTAACACCAAGGGAGAGACAAGGACTTAGTGCATTGCTATTCGCCTGCGCGGGCAAGGATATGACTTGGTCTGTTCAATTCCTTGTCCAGGCAAATATATCTTAGGTGTTGTCAGCACCTCTAGATGGTACAGGTCCCGGTTGTTCCTGGCTGTGCATCCTCAATATCATGGCCCGGTCTATTCATCTCGGGCATCCTCGCCACCACGAGATGGTAAGGGCTTAGGCTACTCTTGGTTGGACATCTTCGGCACCTCGACTATGTCTACACATCTCGGGCATTCTCTGCACCACGAGATGGTATGATCTTCACCTGCTCCTGGCCAAGCATCCTTGGGACCACGACCAGGACTACTCATCTCAGGCATCCTCGGCACCACGAGATGGTAGAGCCTTAGGCTACTCCTAGTCGGGCATCCTCGGCACCTGGACTAGGTCTACACATCTCGGACATCCTCGACACCACGAGATGGTAAGGTCTTCGCCTGCTCCTGGTCGGGCATCCTCAGCACCATGGCCAGATCTACTCATCTTGGTCATCTTCGGCACCACGAAATGGTAGGGGTTTAGGCAACTCCTGGTCAGGCATCCTCGGCACCTCGACCAGGTCTACATATCTCGGGCATCTTCGGCACCATGAGATGGTAAGGTCATTGCCTGCTCCTGGCCGGGCATCCTCGACACCATGGCCATGTCTACTCATCTCGGGCATCCTTGGCACCACGAGATGTTAGGGGTTTAGGCTACTCCTGGTCGGGCATCCTCTGCACCTCGACCAGGTCTATACATCTCGTGCATCCTTGGCACCACGAGATGGTAAGGTCTTCGCCTACTCCTAATCGGGCATCCTCGCCACCATGACCTGGTCTATTCATCTAGGGCATCCTCGCCACCATGAGATGGTAGGGGTTTATGCTATTCCTGGTCGGGCATCCTCGGCACCTCGACTAGGTTTATACATCTCGGGCATCCTCGGCACCATGAGATGGTAACATCTTCGCCTGCTCCTGGCCGGGCATCCTCGACACCACGACCAGGTCTACTCATCTTGGGCATCCTCGGCACCACGAGATAATCCTCCTCATCGTATGCTTCCCTTAAGCGACATATATGCACGTTGTCCACCAATGACAACTCAATATCTTCTTCTATAAGCTCTAGTGATCTCTTCAAATTTTCAAATTTTGTTGAACCAATTTGTTTTTCTCAAGCAAACAAGGATTCAAATTGGCGTAGTGTAATGGCTACAGAATTTGATGCAATTCTTTGCAATGGAACATGGAGTATAGTGTCACACACTTTCTCTATGAATGTTTTGTTGGGACCGGGTGCATGTCGACAAGGATACGGGTTCGTAAAATTTTAAATTTTTACGTGCAGCGGAAGAATTAGCATAAAATAATTTCCTAAATTATTTTAACCACGTATCTAGCATGCAACCTTATGATGTGTTGACATAATCATAAATTAAAACTTTGCGGAAAAGTAAACTAATTTACTAAGTACCTCTCGTAACTCGAAGTAAGGGACGAGATCCAACCGTAGCGTCCCTTGGAAGCTCCGCCTCTATTCGCGTCCACGCCGAGTTCTCTTCGGGATGACTTCACAAAGTCACGAGTTTTGTGCCAACGAGAACTACTAGATTCTCTAAAGGCACAACTAGAAGTACAAGAGAAAAAGATAGGAAACTCACTACCAAGAATCGGAATCCAAATTCCGGGAAGGAAGGAGAGGTGATCCGCTTCTTCTTCTTCTTGGTTGGCTTCTCCTTCTTCTTGATGGCTCACGGCACCACTTGGAGGGGAAGATGCACCGGCCCTAGGTGAAGGAGGCGCCGACCCTAGGGTCCAAGGTGGGCGCCGGCCCTAGCTAGGGAGAGGGAAGAAGAGAAGAGAGAATAAGAGAGAGAGGGAGGAAGCTCTATCAATTGATTACTCAATTAATTGGAATTAAGGGCTAGCCTTTGGTTCCTTTATATAGTTGCACCTCCCTTGCCAAGTCTCCCTCTTAACGGAATTTTTATAAGAAAATTTATCCTATAAATTCTCTTTATTAATTATTCCGTTTAACCAAGTCTTATTATAACTAATTTATAATAAAACAAATACCTTCTCTTCTTTTTATTATGGAATAAATTTTATAAGAAATTTATAAACTTTCTTATTATGGAAAAATCAATTCATAATTGATTTTATAAAATTAAAATAAACCATTTCATGGATCATTTTAATTTCCATAAAAAGAATAAATTTCTACAAATTTATATAAATTTTCTTATACAAATTTATTTATCCATAATTAATAAAACAAATCGCGCTAGATTTATTTTATTAATTAAACCAATTAAATTGGTTTATTCCCTCTTATTGGCCGGCCAAACCAAGAGGGTAGACACCCTCTTTGGTCGGCCAAAAACAACCCGAACCGATCGCGAATTAAACTCATTTAATTCGCCCAATAAGCCTTCAAAAGACTTAGCCATTTTTAGTTTCCGTTGCGCCTCTGATTAACTCAGATTCGACTTATTTCTCTTGATCGGAAAATTCAATTTTCAACTCGTTTTAAATCCCTTGGATTACTCGTAGTGCATGTGACTAAATAGGCTTTCGATTTATGTTGGCCGTCTATAATTAACCCATTAATTATAGAACGATCATGAGTGGCACCTAGTAGTACATCATGATCCCCAATTAATCGAAAGATCAATGGTTTGACCTCAGAAGTAATTCCAAAACCCTTCAGCAGCTCTAATGAATCGTGCCCCATTCCCTTCACCATCTTATACCCACTTGGTTCAGGACACGGTCTGTGTGTGTCAGTCCCCACTAGGCTGACTATGTCACACCTAGCCCAAGTAGTGTCTTTCTCGTCCTTTGGATTTCTAATTACTCTCATGTATTTAAGAGACTCGCACTCTAAACATGATATACTCTGGCCAGAGGTTTTGAGTAACAATCCGACGATAGGCCTGGGTATACATCTCCTCGCAAGGAGTGGTGAATCCTTTGTAGGCTGTTCAAACATCTTCGGGCACTTCGGCTCATACCCAATCATCCTGGGTCCACACCTCCTTGGAGATGCTTGCTTAAGATGTTAAAGTATAAGTCTCCATGACCAAGATGACTTGAACACCGCAAGTCAAAGGAACATCGCACTTAAGCTGCAGTAAGAACTTCATTGACATATCTATATAGATAACCATATGAAGTTTTACAGCTAGTCACTCCAATGAACTAGTTCCCTTAACTAGCATCCATGTTTATCTCCGGACATCCCAATGTCACCAGCCAGTGAGAATCAGCTGATTAGAGAATAACCCATGCTAGTCTCAACAGAATTGATAGTGTCCGTTTTTATCAATTCATCGACTAGGGATATTTTCAATACTTCACATTTGCACATTTAGAGATAATCACTAGTTGTGATCCCATCACAAATTCTCTTATGCTGTGAGTTGTATTGCGGACATTCAGTAGATGAGTTTAAGATCTCAATCAAATACACAAACATGTATACTCAAATAGTGAATTATCATTTATTAAAATAAATGTTTACAATCATAAGGCGATTGCCTTAGGACACTTCTCTCATATCACTAACAAACTCCCATTTGGCCTAATGTCAATCGCTACGGTATCCAATACCACAGGCTCTAACATGACCCTCAAACTTGTTTTGAGGCAAGGCCTTAGTTAAAGGATCCGCTATGTTCCTTTCAGTGGGAACTCTCTCAATTTGTATGTCATTCCTACTTATAATCTCTCTGATCAGATGATAGCGGCGAAGCACGTGTTTGGATCGCTGATGAGACCTTGGTTCCTTAGCTTGTGCAATAGCTCCATTGTTGTCGCAGTAAACCGGCACTGCTTCATCAATGGTTGGAACCACGCCAAGTTCGGAGACAAACTTCTTGATCCAGACTGCTTCCTTTGCTGCTTCCGAAGCTGCGATATATTCCGCTTCCGTGGTAGAATCCGCTACGGTGTCTTGTTTGGAACTTTTCCAACTCACTGCGCCTCCATTCAAAGTAAATACGTATCCAGACTGCGATTTGGAGTCATCCTTATCTGTCTGGAAACTGGCATCTGTATACCCACGTATTACCATATCTCCTTCTCCATATATTAGGAACACATCCTTAGTTCTTCTTAAGTACTTAAGGATTGTCTTGACAGCCGCCCAATGATCCATTCCTGGATCTGACTGGTATCTGCTTGTGACGCTCAAAGCATACGATACATCGGGCCTAGTACATAACATAGCATACATGATAGATCCTATTGCGGATGCATAGGGAATCTTATTCATGCAAATCCTCTCGTCTTCTGTGCGCGGACACATAAACTTTGAAAGATTGATCCCATGCCTGATGGGAAGGTAACCTTTCTTGGATTCCGACATGCTAAACCTTTTTAGCACTCGGTCTATATATGTAGACTGCGAAAGACCAAGCAACCGTTTTGATCTATCTCTATAGATTCTAATCCCAAGGATATAGGTTGCTTCTCCCAGGTCTTTCATGGAGAAAGTTTTGGACAACCAAATTTTAACTGTCTGTAAAACTGATACATCGTTTCCTATAAGTAAAATGTCATCGACATATAGTACTAGGAATACGACTGCACTCCCACTAACCTTCTTGTACACACAAGGTTCGTCAGGATTTTGTGAGAAATCAAACTCTTTGATTGTCTCATCAAAACGGATGTTCCAGCTCCTAGATGCTTGCTTCAGTCCATATATGGATCGTCGAAGCTTGCATACTTTGGTTTTATCAACCGATGTGAAACCTTCAGGTTGTATCATGTATACATCCTCAAGCAGGTTTCCATTAAGGAAAGCTGTTTTCACATCCATTTGCCATATCTCATAATCATAATGAGCTGCTATGGCTAGGAGCATCCGAATGGATTTAAGCATAGCTACTGGCGAATAGGTTTCGTCATAATCAATTCCTTGTTTCTGACGATATCCTTTTGCCACTAATCTAGCCTTAAAGGTAACAACATTACCTTCCATGTCGGTTTTCTTCTTGAAAACCCACTTGCACCCTATGGGCTTAATCCCTTCAGGTGGGTTAACCAAGTCCCATACTTGGTTTTCGTACATGGAATCCATTTCCGACTTCATGGCTTCAAGCCATTTATCCCTTTCTGAACTTTTCAGAACATCTTCATAACTGATAGGTTCGTCATCGCTTATGAGCAACACGTCGTTCGATTCACTTATGAGAAATCCGTATCTCTCTGGAATATTGCGTGTCCTATCAGACCTACGAAGAGGTGGTGTTGTTTTAGGTTCAACTGATAGCTCATCACTATGAGTTATCGGTTGTGGGTCTAGACTAGGTGTCTCTGTAATGTCTATTGGAGTTCCTTGAACTTCATCAAGTTCAATGCCACTCCCACTGTTTTCTTGTAAAAGAAACTCTTTTTCCAGAAATACAGCATGCCTTGAAACAAACACCTTTTGTTCCAAGGGATGATAGAATTGGTAACCCTTCGTTTCCTTAGGGTATCCAATAAATAGACACTTATCAGACTTAGCATCCAATTTGTCTGATACAGTCCGCTTCACATAAGCGGGACAACCTCATATCTTAAGGTGAGTTAAGTGAGGTTTCTTACTATTCCATATCTCATATGGAGTAGTAGAGACTACCTTGGTCGGGACTCTGTTTAGCAAGTAAACAGCTGTCTTAAGTGCATAACCCCAAAAGGATTTTGGAAGAGCTGCATGATTCATCATCGACCTAACCATGTCCATCAAGGTTCGGTTGCGCCTCTCAGATACACCATTATGCTGTGGTGTATACGGCGGAGTCCATTGGGACAATATCCCATTGTCCCTAAGATAATCTTGAAACTCTTGACTTAAGTATTCACCACCCCGATCGGATCGAAGTATCTTAATACTTTTGCCAAGCTGTTTCTCTACTTCATTTCTGAACTCTTTGAATTTCTCAAAAGCTTCAGATTTGTGTTTCATCAAGAACACATACCCGAATCGTGAGTGATCATCGATAAAGGTGATGAAGTAGCTATAGCCTCCTTGTGCAAGAGTTGACATTGGTCCACATACATCAGTATGTATAAGACCAAGCAATTCTCCCACTGGATTACCTTTTCCAGAAAAGGGTAATTTGATCATCTTGCCTTTTAAGCATGATTCGCATGTATCAAATGAACCGGGTTCAAATGATTCCAAAATTCCACATCGGTGTAATTCGGTCATGCGTTTCTTACTTATATGGCCAAGACGACAATGCCAAGTGTAGGAGTCTATTCGATTATCTATTCGAGCACGTTTGTTGCTAAATTCGATATTGAAAACGTTACTGGATAAATCTAACGTGTAGATGCCATTGCACAAAGTTCCATTCCCATAAAGAACGCCATTTAAAGTTATGTAACAACAATTGTTACTAAAAGTTAAATGAAAACCTTTTTCATTCAAACATGAAATAGATACAATGTTCTTTATTAATGAAGGAACAAAATAACAATTATCCAATTCTAAGACACGTCCAGTGGGGAGCTTTAGCAAATATGTTCCGATGGCGACAGCAGCAATCTTTGCTCCGTTTCCAACTCGCAAATTCGCTTCTCCTTTGACGAGTCTTCTTCTATTCCTTAGCCCTGTATGTCATTACATATATGTGAGCTACACCCAGTATCAAGTACCCAGGTATTT
>JAGFNQ010005413.1:0-73883 GCA_024364735.1 Boesenbergia rotunda | reverse complement strand
GGTTTTTGGATTTCCTCTTATTTTGGACTTAATTACAAATTTACACATTTTTGGATTATTTGGCCACTAATTTTCTGATATATTTTTGTAGGCATGAAAGGATCCTGGACCTAGAGCATATTGGGTCAAACTTGAGTCGGAAGTGAACCGGATCGAATTATCAAGCTTACGATTAATCCAAGCCGTCCGATTCAAGAGCGGCTAGATCTGAGCCATCCGGGACAATCTGAAGCAATCCGAGCTAGGGTTAGGGTTGATCAAGCACTCTGATCACGATCTGAAGATTTCATCCCAATCAGAGCTCAATCAACCATTGGATCAAGCTTGGAGGGCTCTGATCGTCCTTTCAAAGACTAAGTTCATCTGGACCATCCGTTGCACATCTGGAGGATCCGAGCTACCACGAGGCAGATCCTGACCCCAGATCATCATCATCAAAGTTTGGCTCCAATCAGAGCAAGGTCAGCCGTTGGATTCCCTCAAATCAATCACAGCCGTCCATGCTTAAGTATTTAATCAAATTTCCCAGCTGCTTCAGCCTTCGTCGCGTCTCCGCCGTTCTTCGTCTTCTTCGCGAGTTTTTAGCATTTTTCCATAGTTCTTCATCAAAGGAGGCGCGTACACTCAATCCTTCATTAGAACTAGTGCTAGGTCAGTGGAGATAGTGCTCTGTGAAGTTTCCAGATCGGATTTTGCCCAAGATAGAGTTTCGTGAGGTTTCAGTGGCTCTATCACTTGATTTCATCAATCTCAGTTGTGCACCATCTTCATTGCATCCGAGCTTGCTGGAGGGGTTCCCTGGAAGGCTCGGAGCATTCCCAAACCTTTATCGCAATCCACCACAGCGAGGTTGAAGCAATCGGTTGCTGTTTTCTGTTTGGGCATGGTTTGAGTGGATTTGCAGCAGAGACAGATTTTCCATTGATTTGCTGAGCTTGCGGGTCCGAGACTCACTCTTGCTTGACGACCAAGAAGCATTCGAGCTAGGGAAGCATTGAAGAGTAGATTTCTTTAGCTAATTTCTGTTAAAGTAGCTGTAATTCCATCACTGCTGTAATTTCGTTTCTCTTGGTTTCAGATTCGTTAACTTTGTTTAATGCAATTGTTCTAGCTTAAATTAGGGTTCAATCTTTAAGTTAAGTAGTTTAGGAATTTGTTTAGTAGATAATTGCTTTTTATTTCAATGTATTTCTGTTTAAATCCTTGCGTGCCAATTCCATTAGTTTCGTATCAGATTTTTCCTGCAATTGCATTTCAGTTTTGTCAGCTTCTGCCCTGCATATCAGGATTTCTTCCTGCATATCACTTTGATTACCTGCATTTCAATTAGATCTTTTGAATTGAGATTGAACTTTCGGTTGTCCTCTGAATTTATATTGCAAGTCGTTTCTATTACATTGCAATTAATTGCCATTGCTCTGCGTGCCAAGTCACATTTCTGAATTTTGCAAGTTCTTTTGAATTCAGTTGTGTTTACTTGAATTTCTGCCATTGCAAATCACATTTAGTTTTCAGATTTTGTTTCTGCATATCAGATTATGGTCTCGGCATTGAATTGTTCCGAACTGAACTAAAATTGCTTGGATCTGAATTTTTTGCACTCAACTCTGGATTTCTGCATTTCTAGCTTACCATATATGCTAGCTAATTCCAATTCTGCGGTTCATAGTTTACAGATCTGAAGTTGTATTAGTTGAGCTTCACCTTAGAATTTTATAGCAACTGAAGTCAAGTGGTTTGCTAGCTTTTGTATCCAATTAATGCTGAAATAAAATTCTGCAATTAGTTGTTCGAATTTGCTGCAATCGATCCTGAATTTCTGCATTGAGTGTGTGCTTGCATTCCTGTCTCCACAATTCTGCAAGGTTTCTGAATTATCAGCCCACTTTCTAAGTATCAATTGGAATTAGTTGGATTTTGGCACATAAGTTGACTTGATTTACTTGCCCACATCTTGTATCAAGTGAGCTCTACAATGACTTTGTATCAACCTGTCTATAGATTGTCTAGTATTTGGTTGTTTTGAATGGCAAAACCTTAAGCTACACTCTGCATTGGTGAGTCGCGGAATTAGTTTTGATTTCCTGAATTTTGCAAAGTTGCATAGGTTGATTTAAATGGTCCTTTTAGTTGAATGATAACTTGCTATCACTTGTTAAGTTACATGGTGGAGTTTCCTTCTTTCATGCGATTTCATTTCAAATTGAACCCAAACCCAAATCTTTAGTTGAAACCCAAAAACACAAACGACACATAAATACAAGCTCGAATCACACAACGTCAACTAGCCCCGAGAAAAATACGACCTGTGGCCCCTTTACTATGCTTTTCTTCTTTGATTGCAAAAAGGGTTTCCAGTTATTCATTCATATTTAAATCTGATGAGCCCACACTTTCGTGACAATTTAATTAGCTAAATTGGGTTTATCAAGGCGCCCATCGATGAAAGAGGAGACCCAACACAGATGAGATCATGGTCGAAGGAGGTGATGAAAAGGGCGCAGTCTAATGCCAAGGCCACCACCACATTGCAATGCGTGCTCTCGAAGGAGCAACTGAACAAGGTGGGGCCATTCAAGAGCGCCAAGAAACTATGGGACAAGTTGGTTGAACTGAACGAGGGGGTCCAACGAGTCCAGAAGAGCCAAGAAGGACCTACTAGTGGCTCAACTGCAATCCCTCTCCATGAAGAGCAACGAAACCGTCAGCCAGCTACATGGAAGGGTGAAAGAAATGATAAATGAGCTCCATATGATTGGGGAGAAGATAGAAAACTGGGACATCGTCAGGTACGTTCTACAAGCATTCCCAAGAACCACCTTGTGGGCATCCATGGTTGATGCTTACAAGGTATCAAGGGACTTATCTTTAGTAAAATTGGATGATTTGTTTTGTGAATTTGAACTGCACGAGCAAGCTAACATTACGGCCAAAGAGAAAGGTATTGCTTTTGTTGCAGAAAAGGAGAAGAAGAGGAGGAAGGAGAAGAAGAAGGTGGTCTACTCATCTTCATCAGATTCAGAAAAGTCAAGCACCTCTATGGACAGTGACCAAGAGGCCTTCATGGTAAGGAAATTTCGTAGAGCATTTAAAAGTTTATCTAACAAATCCTATGCTAGGAAAGGGGCCAAAAGTAAGGGTAGGGCCAAGGACATAATTTGCTACAACTGCCACTAAGAGGGGCATATGAAGAATGAGTGCCCTCAACTGAAGAAAAGGGATGACAAGAAGGAAGAGAAGAAGAAGAGTGACAAGAAGAGATCAAAGGGAAAGGAGAAGGGTGCCACCAATCTCAAGGCAACTTGGGATGATCCTTCATCCTCAGAGGAAGAAGAAGAGCAAGTCTCCCACTTTGCTCTTATGGCACAAGATCATTCAGACTTATCAGATGATGAACGAAGCTCAAGCAGTGAAGATGAGAGTTCTTCCACTTCATCATCAGAATCAGAAGCTTCGGTAAGTGAGGTATACCACTTACCCTCCTCTACTTTAGTGAAGATAATTTTTAGCACAAACATGGACTTAGCTAAGGCTAGAAGTAAAGTTAAGGATCTAAAAGAACAAATTGCCATGCTTAGAGTAGAAGCTACTAGACTTAAGGATTTGCATGTTAGTTCTACTTCTTCACATGTTTCATGCCTTGAAAATGAAAATAAGGAATTAAGGAAACAAGTAGATGACCTCACAAAGGCCCTTAGGAAATTTCAAGTGGGATCTAGTAACTTAGATATGATCATCAACAGTCAAAGGGCTGTGTACAACAAAGCCGGGTTGGGTTATAGGCCTAAGACCAAGGAGGTTGCCTTTGTTTCACTTACCGGTAGGATTGGTGCATCTAGGAGACTAGGAGCTAGGAGAACCACAAAGAAGGCATGGGTACCTAAGAGATTTCTAAATGATGCTTATGGATCAATGATATGGGTACCAAAAGAGTATGCTTTCCATGTTGTTTAGGTAAAGGTGAAGGAGGCCCCAACAATGTGGATAGTAGATAGTGGATGCTCAAGACACATGACCGGAGATGTGAGCAAGTTCACCACTATTAGCTACCTAAGAGAAGGGCCAGTCTCCTTTGGGAATAGTGGAAAGTTGAGGATTATTGGTAGGGGCACAATTGAGGTATCTCCCACTATTTCAATTCATAAGGTACTTTTAATCAAAGACATGAAGTTTAATTTATTAAGTGTGAGTCAATTATGTGATGCCAGTTTTCAAGTAGAATTTCATGCTAGAAAATGCATCATTAGACATAATGAATCTAATACTATCATCTTAGAAGGGTTTAGAGAGGCAAATTTATATTATCTTGATCTATCTTATGCTACTAACAATGTTGTTAAGTGTCTCATGTCTAAAGAAGAAGAAGGGTGGTTGTGGCACCGGAGACTTGGACATGTCAACATGAGGAGCATTGCAAGGGTGGCCAAGGAAGAGTTGGTGAAGGGGCTCCCAATGTTCAAGTACGAGAAGAACAAGTTGTGTGATGCATGCCAAGAGGGTAAGCAATCAAAAGCATCACACAAAGGTAAAACTCTAATCACCACTTCTTTACCTTTAGAACTTTTGCATATAGACTTGTTTGATTGTCATAGTACCCCCTCACTTGTAGGGAGTAAGTATTGCCTAGTAATAGTAGATGACTTTTCTAGGTTTACATGGGTCTATTTCTTGAAACATAAGGATGATACCCTAGAGATCTTCATAGGCTTTAGTAAGAGGGTAGAAAACGAAAAATATACCAAAATAAACCGAATTAGGAGTGACCATGGTGGGGAGTTCCAAAACACGAATTTCACACAATTTTGTGTTGAAAATGGGTACAAGCATGAGTTTTCATACCCAAGGACTCCTCAACAAAATGGGATAGTTGAGAGGAGAAATCGAGCCCTACAAGAAGCTGCTAGGACTATGCTTAATGCATATTCTCTTCCTAGCTATTTTTGAGCCGAAGTGGTTAACACCGCTTGCTATATCCAAAACTGGGTGTTGGTACATAGATTTTTAGGAAAAACACCTTTTGAACTGTGGAATCGAAGGGTACCACAAGTCCATTATTTTAGAGTCTTTGGATGTAAAGTCTACATATTAAATACCAAAGATGACCTAAGGAAATTTGAGTCAAAAGTCGATGAAGGGATTCTAGTAGGGTACTCATCAAATAGTAGAGGTTATAGGGTATATAACAAAAGAACAAAGGTGATTGAGGAGTCCTCGAATGTTAAATTTGATGAAACAAGTAGTACCTACCCTAGGAAGGCCTCAATTGATAAGGATATAGAAGAGGTCCAACTCCTTGCCCAAAGAATTCAAGACCTACATTTGGAGGGCAATGATCAAGGGGGAGTAAGAAATACCCTAGAGGATGAGGAAGAAGGAGTAAATGAACCTACAACCTTTAGGCCCTTCAGACATCATCATGATCACCCCATTGACCAAATAGTGGGTGATGTCACTCAAGGAGTAAGGACTAGATCATACTTTAGGGATCAAACTAGTCAAATATCTCTAATCTCCCAATTAGAACCCAAGACCATTGATGAAGCATTGGGAGATGTTGATTGGGTCTTAGCCATGCAAGAAGAGCTAAATCAATTTAAGAGAAGTGAAGTTTGGGAGTTGGTTCCTAGGCCTAATGATTGTACTATTGTAACCACTAGATGGGTGTTTAGGAACAAACTAGATGACCAAGGTAAAATCACTAGGAACAAGGCTAGATTAGTAGATAGGGGGTTTAACCAAGTTGAGGGACTAGATTATGATGAAACTTATGCCCCCGTAGCTAGGTTAGAATCAATTAGAATTCTACTAGCCTATGCCGCTCACATGGGTTTCACACTCCACCAAATGGATGTGAAGTCGGCATTCCTTAATGGGATCATTAAGGAAGAGGTTTATGTAGAACAACCCCCTGGGTTTGAAGACCCTAACTTTCTAAGACACGTGTTCAAACTAAGAAAAGTCTTACATGGATTGAAACAAGCTCCCCGAGCTTGGTATGAAAGGCTTTCCTCATTTCTAGTGTCTAAGGGGTTTAGGAGAGGAACAATTGACCCTACACTGTTCCTAAAATCTAAGGACAAGAAGATATTTGTTGCCCAAGTCTATGTAGACGATATCATTTTTGGGTAAACAAATAATGACTTCCTACAAGAATTCATCAAGTGTATGGAAGATGAATTTGAGATGAGTCTTGTAGGAGAGTTAACATTTTTCTTAGGCCTTCAAGTTAAGCAAATTAATGAAGGTACACATGTCTTTCAAACCAAATATGCTAAGGAGATATTAAAGAAATTTGGTTTGGAAAATGCTAAGGTAGCATCTACACCCATAGGAACCAATGTGAAAATGGATAGTGACAGTGAAGGGAAAATGGTAGACTCTAAATAATATAGGAGCATGATTGGTAGCCTCCTATACCTAACCGCTAGTAGACCCAACATACTTTTTGCGGTAGGTATGTGTGCAAGGTACCAATCTTGTGCCAAAGAGTCCCATTTGGTTGTAGTCAAGAGGATCTTAAGGTATGTGAAAGGGACCCTCAATGTCGGACTTTAGTATCCTAGAACCCCTAGTGTTGATCTATTTGGATTCACCGACTCGGACTATGCGGGGTGTAAGCTAGATAGGAAGAGTACAAGTGGAGGGTGTCAATTTCTTGGGTCGTCCTTAGTTAGTTGGAGTAGTAGGAAACAACCTTGTGTTGCCCTATCTACAACGGAAGCGGAATATGTGGCAATGGGTGGGTGTGTTTCCCAACTCCTTTGGATCATGCACACCTTAGAGGATTATGAACTACATTACACCAAGGTCAAAGTCTTGTGTGATAATGTAAGCACAATCAATTTAACCAAAAATTCAGTTCACCATTCTAGAAAAAAACACATTGAAGTGAAACATCACTTCATTAGAGACCATGTGGCAAGGGGAGACATAGAACTACACTATGTTGAATCAAAGTCGAACCTAGCCGACATATTTACTAAGCCTCTTCCCGAATCGGAGTTTATATCCTTAAGAAGATGACTTGAAATGTATTTTGAGGAAGTATAGGATGAACATGGGGACATTAGCTTTGAAAAAGAGTGCTTGATCCATTAGGGTGATACATTTGGCTCACTTGTGCTTGTGGCACATTATTGAACCATTGAGAGTATCAAAATATGAAAACTAGACCAACTATGGGGAAGGCAAGTGTTAATCAATGGACACTTTGCCCAAAGATCATAGTTGGACATTTAAAACCTTTGAAAATCATTTCATGCTTTACATGCTTTGTCATGCCTTTGAAAGTTATATGATTGCAAAATTGGTTTCAAAGTTTGATACAAAATGTAGTGTTTTCAAAACTTTTGGATTTTTATCAAAAGTCATGCATGGTTGAAATTTTATATGGTTTAATATTTTTCCCTGATAGAGTATAACATTTCAAACATGTATGCAAAATTTTACAATTTTTAGAATTTTCTGGGAGCTTCTGAATTTCGATAGAAAACCTGAAAAATCAGACTGATTGCGTATCAGTCGACTGCCCCATGGGCAGTCGACTGGCACGCCTATTTTTCAGCCACTGTGAGAAATTTTCAGAAATTGAAAATTCTTTCATTTGATGCCATGGGTTTTGGTTGCTTGAGGCAATCATTTGAATGGTGTCAAAGGGGGAGAATGGATGGTTTAAGTTAGAATTTTGACTTATGATGGATGATTTTAGGTATTTTTTACAACTTAGACTTTGAAAGGTTAAAATTTAGGAGAAGACATGGATTAATGGGGAGGTACCTCTTAGGTTCTGATATGTCTTATATTTTTAGCATATTGCTGTTATTAAGTGGAAACTTAATTTGGATTGTGACTAGAATTGAAAATGGGGGAGACATAGGTTAAGGGGGAGGTTACCTCTTAGGGTTACTATGTCTCATGATTTTTCAATTGCTATATGTTGCTATTGCTAGTGTGATTGTTGTTTATCTCTAACTTAAACATATTGTCACACATCAAAAAGGGGGAGATTGTTGAGGCAATCGGCCCTTAAATGATTGGAAGATCATGGTTTTGATGTGTGGGCGAATATGTTCAAAGATAGAGTGTTATGTTGTATTTGATATGTGTGATTGAGTTTGCAAGACTTGGAGAATCACACATGGTGGACATATCCGAGGGACGAGAGTCAAGGGAGGAAAGCTCCAAGGGCAAGCCGGGAAGTGGACTTCAAGGGCACACGTGAAGGGTGGCATGGAGGCAAGCCAGGGGAAGGCTTGCATGCGCATCCGAGGGACGATAGCCAGAGGAAGAGGACTTCAAAGGGCGAGCCAAGGGAGCAGACGTGAAGGCACACGCGAAGGAGAAGGTTCGGAGTGGCTGGAGCTGAGCTGTGAGGCAGGGCAGTCGACTAGCCCAGAGGCAGTCGACTGCCAAAACTCACAGAAAGTTTGCAGTGTCGGACCAGTCGACTGGCCGTTGGGCAGTCGACTGGTATATCCCCGAAACTAGTCGTTGGCTAGCTGTTGGCTAGCAATTAATGCTAGGCCAGTCGACTGCCCCAGGGGCAGTCGACTGGTGCGGGCTGGACAGATTGCGAATCTGTCCTGTTCACCTATAAAAGGAGCACGTTTTGTATGTGTACGGTACGGTTCCGTACAGTAACGATGTGCTGCCAAATTGTAGAGTGTTTCTTGCTTCCTCTATTGTATTTCTACATCTGTAAAGAGGAAGATCTTGCTGTAAAGGTTTCTCCACCTCAAGGAGACTTTTTGATAGTGAAAAGTGGTGCTCGCGGCATGGATCCTTGGACTAGTCACCCATCTGGGTGGATACCAAGTAACTGATAAGTGTTAGCATTGTTTCTGTTTCTTTTACATATTATTTTCGCTGCGCTAACAATTCTGTAGAGATCCGAAAAAGTGCATTCACCCCCCCTCTGCACGCCTAAATCGATCCATCAGTATTTACGGCTATGCATTTTCTGATATTCCTGTTGAGACTGTATTCTGTTGTTTCTATATAGCTCATTCAGCTATTTATTATGTCATGCATATCTTTCTCTATACCTGTAGAGTCCACTTGGACTCAACACCCGTCACAATATTTTTGTTTTCAGGTTGATAGGTTGCCAGGGGGAGCCCAATTGTTAGTCCCAGGTCCCTACAACTCTAGATTTAGGTGGCTCCATGTGTTTTGTTTACTTTTATAGCATACTTCATGTTTTGTATTGGATTTATGTTGTGGACTTGTATTTTGTACATTTTGATGCGGTATTGTATTTTTAAGTCCTCTATTGGACTTCGTATTTATCGTTTTGTTGCGCGCCTGCCCGGAGGGCAACTCAGGTGAGTATTATGGTTTAATTACCATGATGTACTTATTTCTTTATTATATATCTCTTACTTTGAGGTCTAAGGTCAATTATTATACTGTGTATTGTATGTATGTCAAAATTGTCCGTTGTATAGGAGAGATACTGTTCGATTTTATATTAGATTAGCGGCTCCTTTGGTCTCGAGGCGTGACATTAAAAGACAATGGTTTAAAACTGTTGCATACGTGTTGTCAATGTTTGTAAAAGACAACGGTTTTATGGTCGTTGTCCTTCGGCCCATATATTTAACAACAGTGCTAGTTACAATAGTCAAAATGACCTTCGACAACGGTTTTTACCCGTTGTCGATGATGATTTTTCTTGTAGTGTTAGATAAGGTAAGTAGGTTAATAATATAAATATTATTTTTTTCTAAGTCCTTTTAGGATTATTTCTGAGTCTTTTATGTTCCTAATCAGACAGTCTATGATGGAAAATGTAACTACATAACTAGTGTCACAAAGCTGATTAATACTAAGCAAGTTAAACTCAATCTGGTCAACTAATAACACTTACTTAATAGTAAAGTTTGAGTTTAGTTCGATATTCCTCAACCAATTACCTTAAGTGTAGCATTGCTGTCAAATGTTATTGATCTTAGGTCTTGTATTTGATTTTGGTGAACTTTAATTTGTCTCCAGTCATGTATCTAGAGCATCGACTATCCAACATCCAATGGTCCAAATCTTTATGTTCCTACACATAAAAGACTCTAATTTGGATGCAATTTTGTAGAGGTATTAGGATAGATTGATTGAATACACTTGCCTAGTCTGTCTCACCCAATCTAAGTTATCAATCATGTTATACTTATGGGTGAATTTGTGAGACAGTTTTTAGTCTAATTAGTTTGATCTGATTATCTGGATTTGGAGTTGAAATTTTAATTAAGTTGATTTGGAAAAATTAATTAAGTTGATTTTGAAAATTAAGTTTGATTTTGAATAATTAATTAAGTTAATTTTAATATTAACTTTGATTTTGAAAAATTACATAAGTTGATTTTAAAAATTAAGTTTGATTTTGAAAAATTAATTAAGTTGATTTTGAAAATTAAATTTGATTTTGAAAAATCAATTAAGTTGATTTTAAAAATTAATTAAGTTTTAAATTTTAATTTTAAGTTTTGACAATAAAATCTATTAATTAAGAATTTAAAGTTAGAGTTTTAACAGGTGTAAAATTTTAAATTAGGTTAATAACTTAAAGGTAAAACTAATCAGGTTTGTTGAGTTGGTTAGGTTGGTTGGGTTGGACTAATCCTTTTAAATTATTAACATCTCACTCATTTTTAAGTAACAAAACAAGAAATCTTATCTATTTTATGTGAGGTGTTAATTTTATCATGGAAGTCAAATAAAATCTAAGATTTAATTGAACCTTGAGTTAGATTTAAGTTTAATAAGTAGTAACTTAAAAGTGCATTTCAATAATTGGCTTCTAGGTCTACGCAAGGCATAGGGGCCTTCTTGAGTATCGAAACAATGACCCCTTCCTAAACAAAGTTTTTAAAGAAATTATACATTTAATTTGCTCTTTGAGAAACTCTGATCTAACTAATCTAGGATGTGACAAGGTAGCTTCGCTTAGTTCCACCGGGTAGAAGAGGGTACACCTTACCCTATCTGACTACTTAGACAGGCTTTCCTAATGTATTATCAGCTCGCTCCACCCTAGTACTAGGTTGTGCAAGTTTCAATTAAATCTAAGTCTTTAACTAACCATTTCTAATTCTTAAATATGACAATTTACAGAAATTAAATAAATGGTCTTTCTATTGACTCCCTTTGGATCAACACCTTGATATGTTCAATCTAGGTAGTGAATTAGACCCATGGAGATCCAATAGTGGTTTGGTCTTGCTTGGTTAGTCAAGCTCATTTTTGGGACCCATGTTTAGACTCGAGTGTTAATATTGTTCACAATTGAATAGTACAATCTATATCGCGAGTTAGTTTTAAATCCAAGCCCGGATTCATTGAAAATGACTTTCTGTTTTCCAAGAATCACATCAAGATTCTTGGAATCCAATGTAAGCCATTCTAAGGCTTCTCTAATTTTCTTGACTTGAGTTTGCAGAGAGGAATTCTCTTCCTCAAGTTGTTGGACTTGAGTTGAGATTCCTTCTTCAACTGACTTAGTCAGGAGACTTGAGTTAGTCTTCTCCTTAAGGGCTTTAACCTCCTTTTAGAGGGACATAAGGCAAACATTGGACTTAGCCAACTTACAAGATAGATAAGAAATTAAATCATATAATTCGAGCTCGGAATAACTATTTACAGTGAGTCGGTCTTTTTCGGAGAGGGAAATTGATCCGTTGCTTTGTTCTGATTTCGCTTTTGACTCGGGCTCGATGTCGACTTCATCTTGCGCTATTAGTGTAAGGAGGTTCAAGTGGGCTAGTTCTTCCTCGTTTGACTCCTCTAAGGAAGACTCGTCTCATGTAGCTTAAAGTGCCTTCTTCCGCTGTTGCTTCTTCACCTCCGTCAAATTGGGTCATTCCCATTTGAAATGTCCTTTCTTGTTTCACCCATAACAGGTGACGTTCGCCTTGTTCTTCTGACTCGTGTTTGGTTCAGACGGATCATCTTTTGACTGAACCATCTTCTTTTTATTCTGAACTTTTTGTTTTTTGTACATTTTTCGTACTAGATTCACTAGTTCAGTGTAGTCGATGTCTTCTTCGTCGGAATCTGAATCGGAGTCAAATTCAGGTTCGGGTTGTAGCTTCTCCTTCTTGAGTATTCCTGCAACCAAAGCGATATCTTTCTTGGTCAGAATAGTATTAGTTTGCTCATGAAGTTCAAATTCAGAAAATATTTAATCTAATTTAATTAATGAAAGATCTTTGAAAACTTTATAAGCATCTACCATGGATGCCCACAAGGTATTCCTTGGAAAAGAATTTAGTGCGTACCTTACAATATCACGATTTTCCATTTTGTGGTCGATCACGTGGAGCCCGTTCATCAGTGCCTAGATGTGAGCGTGTAGTTGGTCAGCAGTCTCTCCTTTATGCATTTTCATGTTATACAATTTGTTCAATAACAAGTCACACTTGCTTACCTTCGTGTAGGAGGTTCCTTCGTGGAATTCGATCAGTTTCCTCCACAACTTCTTCGCGCTGTTGAAGGGGCCGACATAGTTGAACTTGTTGGTGCAGAATGCACCTAAGTCAAACCCGTGTTTTGATAATGGCAACATAGGTCAAAAGTTAAGTCTTTCTTGTTTTCTAACAAGTTAATCTAGTGTGCAGGAAAAGCCCTAGCGAAGGACTGCTAGGCACTGGCAAAGGAATGCCAGGAAAGAAAGCCCTAGCAAAGGATTACTAGGCAACTGGCGAAGGACTGCCAGTATCAAGCCCTAGCGAAGGACTGCTAGGCTCCAGGCGAAGGACAGCCTGGGACTGAAGCCCTAGCGAAGGACTGCCCCTAGCGAAGGACTGCTAGGCTCCAGACGAAGGACAGCCTGGGACTGAAGCCCTAGCGAAGGACTGCTAGGCAACTGGCGAAGGACTGCCAGTTTACAAGACCTGACAAAGGACCGTCAGGCAAAAGTCCAACCAGAGGAACTGTTGGCATCAGGTAAATTCTCCCGAGAGGAGTAGGTGAGGACGTGTTCCCCGTCGAGGGAACAGTAGGCGTCGGTTCAACCTAGGGCTCCATTTTGGAGACCAAAGTCAGAACCAAGACAGCTAAGGCTGTATAAACAAATACTTTATTGATTTATTGTGTTTTGGACTAACCCTGGATGCAGGACCAAAGGAAGGAGTGTCTGCAGCTCAGATAGCCTCAAAGGAATGAGGTAGTAGCTGAGTAGGGCGCCCGGAGTGTCCCGGGCGCCCCCAAGGGCCATACAAAACAAGTAAAGAAAAAAAGGAGTTCGAATACATGCTGGGCCGGGCGCCCCCGTGCTCCCGGGCGCCCCCGCTGCTCCCGGGCGCCCCCGTGCTCCCGGGCGCCCCCATGCGCATGCATCGATCCAGAAGCCAAGCGAAGCCAAAGGATAGAGTTTGACCCGGTCAATCCGGGCACCCCGAGCGCTGCGGGCGCCCCAGTCAAAGCGGATCCAGAGGATAGACGCTGACCGAGAGCTCTGCGGATCAAAGGCCACGTGGGGGCGCCCCCGACATCCCGAGCGCCCCCAGGCCCTATATAAAGGGCCTTCGACCAAGGCTTCAGGACACCAACTCTCTCAACGCCTCAAAGCTCTTCTACGCTCGTGCCTTGCTCCGGAAACACTCCAACTCGAGCTGACGACGTCCCGCTGCCCCGAAAAATTCAATACACTCCGGACGTCGGTAACGAAGAGCGCAATTCTTTATTATTATTTTTCGTGCACTTACTTTGTAACTAAATTCTGTAACTATTATTGCGCTTCATATAGAATTGCCCAAAGTAAACGGTCAACGACCGTGGGCCTTGCAGTAGGAGTCGACACAGGCTCCGAACCAAGTAAAATCGACTGTGTCTTTGTGGTGTGTTTATTTTTACTTCCGCTGTGCAATTGCTCTTTACAAATTTCCGAACGATTTTCGATATTCACCCCCCCCCTCTATCGGTTCTCTCGATCCAACAAGTGGTATCAAAGTGGGGAAGTTCAAACTTGGTGCAACCACCAGTTTGAAAATTTCTTTTCGGATTTTCTTTATTATTTTTGATTTTTTTTTAAAATTTTTTTTTTTGTTTTGTTCGAATTTTTTTTCTCCCGTTAATCGAGATTGGTGCAACACCCTCGATATTTTATTTCCTTTATCCAGAACTACTAATCCAAGACCTAGTCTTGGAAAATTTATTTTTCTGTTAGTTTTTTTTTCAGATTAAAATGGTCATGCAAGAGGGATTCAGCACCGCCAGACCTCCACTTTTCAGTGGAGAAGACTTTTCTTACTGGAAAAGTCGTATGGTGGTCCACCTGAAAACTCAGGTGGATATGTGGATCATCATCCAGTCCAGTCTGGAGATCCACCGAAACGCCGAAGGACAACCACAAAGCTAGTCCGAATGGGACAACTCCCTTAAATGCAAGATAGAAGCCGACGCAAAAGCAACACAAACCCTACAATGCGGGCTGACAAAGGATGAGCTAAACTGCGTGGGCCCTTTCAACAGTGCAAAGGAGCTATGGACAAAACTGATCGAGCTGCACGAAGGGACTTCAGATACTCGGATCAGTAAGAGGGATCTGCTACTGAACAAACTCTACACCATCAAGATGGCCGACAATGAAACAGCAGCCCAGCTCCACGCACGAATCCAAGAGGTAATGAACGGTCTTCACACAATAGGTCACAAGGTTGAAAACCGTGACCTAATAAGGTATGCTCTAAATGCCTTCCCTAGAAACACCTTGTGGGCATCTATGGTAGATGCATACAAGGTATCTAGGGATCTTTCTAAAATAAAATTAGATGAATTGTTTTCCGAACTAGAACTGCACGAACAAACTAACACCAATGTGGTCGAGAAAGATATTGCTTTCGTTGCAGGTAAAACTGGAAGGACAACAAAGAAGAAGCCTGAACCCGAACCTGAGTCTAACTCAGACTCAGACTCAGAAGACGAAGAAGGAGAACAAACTAAGCTGGTCTGGCTCGCTCGAAGCTACTACAAGGAGCTAAAGAACCGAACCAACAAACGGAAAATCGGCCAAAGAAAGGACGAACCAGCTGAACCCGCAAACAAGCCTAATGTGACCTGCTACGAGTGCAAGAAAAAGGGCCACTACAAGTCAGAGTGCCCTAACCTAAAGGAGACAAAAAGGACGAGAAGAAAGAAGGCACTGCAAGCAACCTGGGACGAATCGTCCTCAGAAGAAGAAGAAGAGGCACCCCAGTCCAACCTCCTAGCTCTGACCGCCTCAGATAAAGTTGAGACTGAGTCAGAAACAGAACAAGAAGACGGTGAGCTGACCTTCACAGAAGACGGAGAAATTAAGGTAATTGGTTTTAATAGATTGCAATTAAGTGAGTTAATTTCATTCCTTTTTCGAGATTTGGCCAAAGCCAAACTCCGAGTCGAATCCCTCCGACAGGAAGTAAAACTCCTGAAAGAGGGAGCTGACTCTAAATCCTTAACCGAGAAGGTTCAAGAAGGAACTCCTACTCAAGTTGAAAAACTTGAAAAGGAAAACTCCTCCCTGAAAACTCAGGTTAAGTATCTTAGATCAACATTAGAACGATTTATATCTGGTTCCAAAGGTCTTGACATGATCCTTGGAAAACAGAAATCAGTTCTAAATCGATCCGGATTGGGCTATAGAACCAAATCTCGGCAAAGATCATACTTTGCTGTACTGAATCAGTCCAGAGGTAAAATTCAGGCATGGGTACCTAAACTATACCTGAACAAACCGACTGGATCAAATCAGTATTGGATCCCAAGGACAAGATCACATCTTGCCCAACCATCACCGTGGCTTNAGCCTTCTGTAAAGCCAGATCAAAAAGCGGTACTGTTAGTTGGTTCCTCGAAGAAAGGGTTCTAAGAGGAAGGCCAAGAACAGAACAAAGGGAAGAAGAAAAAGGCCAAGAAAACTGAAAAGAAACCAAAAGGAACTTGCCATCATCTGTGGCAAGGAAGGTCACTGGCGAAGAAACTGCAAGATTTATCTTGAGTCCGTGAAGAAGAAGGCATCCGATGCCCCATCCTCTTCAGGTATCTTCGTTATTGAATGTCACTCTATTTCCTCAAATACCTGGGTACTTGATACTGGGTGTAGCTCACATATATGTAATGACATACAGGGGCTAAGGAATAGAAGAAGACTCGTCAAGGGAGAAGCGAATTTGCGAGTTGGAAATGGAGCAAGGATTGCTGCTTTGCCATCGGAACATATTTGCTAAAGCTCCCAACTGGACGTGTCTTAGAATTGGATAATTGTTATTTCGTTCCTTCGTTAATAAAGAACATTGTATCTATTTCATGTTTGAATGAAAAAGGTTATTATTTGACTTTTAGTAACAATTGTTGTTACATAACTTTGAATGACGTTCTTTATGGGAATGGAACTTTGTGCAATGGCATCTACACGTTAGATTTATCCAGTGACGTTTTCAGTATCGAAGTTAGCAACAAACGTGCTCGAATAGATAATCGAATAGACTCCTACACTTGGCATTGCCGTCTTGGCCATATAAGTAAGAAACGCATGACCGAATTACACCGATGTGGAATTTTGGAATCATTTGAACCCGGTTCATTTGATACAT
Organism: Boesenbergia rotunda; assembly: GCA_024364735.1. Lineage (NCBI taxonomy): Eukaryota > Viridiplantae > Streptophyta > Magnoliopsida > Zingiberales > Zingiberaceae > Boesenbergia > Boesenbergia rotunda. Next base: position 57,321 of record JAGFNQ010005413.1, on the reverse strand, counting down.
GCGAATCGTGCTTAAAAGGCAAGATGACCAAATTACCCTTTCCCGGAAAAGGTAATCCAGTGGGAGAATTGCTTGGTCTAATACATACCGATGTATGTGGACCAATGTCAACTCTTTCACAAGGAGGCTATAGCTACTTCATCACCTTCATCGATGATCACTCACGATTCGGGTATGTGTTCTTGATGAAACACAAATCTGAAGCCTTTGAGAAATTCAAAGAGTTCAGAAATGAAGTAGAGAAACAGCTTGGCAAAAGTATTAAAATACTTCGATCCGATCGAGGTGGTGAATACTTAAGTCAAGAGTTTCAAGATTATCTAAGGGACAATGGGATATTGTCCCAATGGACTCCGCCGTATACACCACAGCATAATGGTGTATCTGAGAGGCGCAACCGAACCTTGATGGACATGGTTAGGTCTATGATGAATCATGCAACTCTTCCAAATCCTTTTGGGGCTATGCACTTAAGACAGCTGTTTACTTGCTAAACAGAGTCCCGACCAAGGTAGTCTCTACTACTCCATATGAGATTTGGAATAGTAAGAAACCTCACTTAACTCACCTTAAGATATGGGGTTGTCCTGCTTATGTGAAGCGGGTTGTATCAGACAAATTGGATGCTAAGTCTGATAAATGTCTATTTATTGGATACCCTAAGGAAACGAAGGGTTACCAATTCTATCATCCCTTGGAACAAAAGGTGTTTGTTTCAAGGCATGCTGTATTTCTAGAGAAAGAGTTTCTTTTGCAAGAAAACAGTGGGAGTGGGATTGAACTTGATGAAGTTCAAGAAACTCCAATAGACATCACAGAGACACCTAGTCTAGGCCCACAACCGATAATTCATAGTGATGAGCTATCAGTTGAACCTAAAACTACACCTCCTCTTCGTAGGTCTGATAGGACACGCAACATTCCAGAGAGATACGGATTTCTCGTAAGTGAATCGAACGACGTGTTGCTCATTGGCGATGACGAACCTATCAGTTATGAAGATGTTCTGAAAAATTCAGAAAGGGACAAATGGCTTGAGGCCATGAAGTCGGAAATGGATTCCATGTATGAAAATCAAGTATGGGACTTGGTTAACCCACCTGAAGGGATTAAACCCATAGGGTGCAAGTGGGTTTTCAAGAAGAAAACCGACATGGAAGGTAATGTTGTTACCTTTAAGGCTAGATTAGTGGCAAAGGATATCGTCAAAAACAAGGAATTGATTATGACGAAACCTATTCGCCAGTAGCTATGCTTAAATCCATTCGGATGCTCCTAGCCATAGCAGCTCATTATGATTATGAGATTTGGCAAATGGATGTGAAAACAGCTTTCCTTAACGGAAACCTGCTTGAGGATGTATACATGATACAACCTGAAGGTTTCACATCGGTTGATAAAACCAAGGTATGCAAGCTTCGACGATCTATATATGGACTAAAGCAAGCATCTAGGAGCTGGAACATCCGTTTTGATGAGATAATCAAAGAGTTTGATTTCTCACAAAATCCTGACGAACCTTGTGTGTACAAGAAGGTTAGTGGGAGTGCAGTCGTATTCCTAGTATTATATGTCGATGACATCTTACTTATAGGAAACGATATATCAGTCTTACAGACAGTTAAGATTTGGTTGTCCAAAACTTTCTCCATGAAAGACCTGGGAGAAGCAACCTATATCCTTGGGATTAGAATCTATAGAGATAGATCAAAACGATTGCTTGGTCTTTCGCAGTCTACATATATAGACCGAGTGCTAAAAAGGTTTAGCATGTCGGAATCCAAGAAAGGTTACCTTCCCATCAGGCATGGGATCAACCTTTCAAAGTCTATGTGTCCGCGCACAGAAGACGAGAGGATTTGCATGAATAAGATTCCCTATGCATCCGCAATAGGATCTATCATGTATGCTATGTTATGTACTAGGCCGATGTATCGTATGCTCTGAGCGTCACGAGCAGATACCATCTGATCCAGGAATGGATCATGGGCGGCTGTTAAGACAATCCTTAAGTACTTAAGAAGAACTAAGGATGTATTTCTAATATATGGAGAAGGAGATTTGATAATACGTGGGTATACAGATGCCAGTTTCCAGACAGATAAGGATGACTCCAAATCGCAGTCTGGATACGTATTTACTTTGAATGGAGGCGCAGTAAGTTGGAAGAGTTCCAAACAAGACACTGTAGCGGATTCACCACGGAAGCGGAATATATCGCAGCTTCGGAAGCAGCAAAGGAAGCAGTCTGGATCAAGAAGTTTGTCTCCGAACTTGGTGTGGTTCCAACCATTGATGATGCAGTGCCGGTTACTGCGACAACAATGGAGCTATTGCACAAGCAAAGGAACCAAGGTCTCATCAGCGATCCAAACACGTGCTTCGACGCTATCATCTGATCAGAGAGATTATAAGTAGGAATGACATACAAATTGAGAGAGTTCCCACTGAAAGGAATATAGCGGATCCTTTAACTAAGGCCTTGCCTCAAACAAGTTTGAGGGTCATGTTAGAGCCTATGGTATTGGATACCGTAGCGATTGGCATTAGGCCAAGTGGGAGTTTGTTAGTGATATGAGAGAAGTGTCCTAAGGCAATCGCCTTATGATGTAAACATTTATTTTAATAAATGATAATTCACTATTTGAGTATACATGTTTTGTGTATTTGATTGGGATCTTAAACTCATCTACTGAATGTCCGCAATACAACTCACAGCATAAGAGAATTTGTGATGGGATCACAACTAGTGATTATCTCTAATGTGCAATTGTGAAGTATTGAAATTATCCCTAGTCGATGAATTGATAAAAATGGACACTATCAATTCTGTTGAGACTAGCATGGGTTATTCTCTAATCAGCTGATTCTCACTAGCTGGTGACATTGGGATGTCCGGAGATAAACATGGATGCTAGTTAAGGGAACTAGTTCATTGGAGTGACTGGCTGTAAGACTTCATATGGGAATCTACATGTAGATATGTCAATGAAGATCTTACTGCGGCTTAAGTGCGATGTTCCTTTGACTTGCGGTGTTCAAGTCATCTTGGTCATGGAGACTTATACTTTAACATCTTAAGCAAGCATCTCCAAGGAGGTGTGGACCCGGGATGGTTGGGTATAAGCCGAAGTGCCCGAAGATGTTTGAACAGCCTACAAAGGATTCACCACTCCTTGCGAGGAGATGTATACCCAGGCCTATCGTCGGATTGTTACTCAAAGCCTCTGGCCAGAGCATATCATGTTAAGAGTGCGAGTCTCTTAAATACATGAGAGTAATTAGAAATCCAAAGGACGAGGAAGACACTACTTGGGCTAGGTGTGACGTAGTCAGCCTAGTGGGGACTGACACCATAGACCGTGTCCTGAACCAAGTGGGTATAAGGTGGTGAAGGGAATGAGGCACGATTCATTAGAGCTGCTGAAGGGTTTCAGAATAATTTCTTCTGGGGTCAAACCGTTGATCTTTCGATTAATTGGGGATCATGATGTACTACTAGGTGCACTCATGATCGTTCTATAATTAATGGGTTAATTATAGACGGCCAACATAAATCGAAAGCCTATTTAGTCACACGCAATACGAGTAATCCGAGGGATTTAAAACGAGTTGAAAATTGGATTTTCCGATCAAGAGAAACGAGTCAAATCTGAGTTAATCAGAGGCGCAATGGAAGCTAAAAATGGCTAAGTCTTTTGAAGGCTTTTTGGGCGAATTAAATGAGTTTAATTCGCGACGGTTCGGGTCGGTTTGGGCCGGCCAAAGAGGGTGTTAACCCTCTTTGGTGGCCGGCCAATGAAGGAAATAAACCAAGTTTATTTTGGTTTAATTAATAAATAAATCTAGTATGATTTGTTTTATAAATTATGGATAAATAAATTTGTATAAAGAAATTTATATAAATAAAATTTATAGAAATTTATTCTTTTATGGAAGATTAAAATAATCCATGAATTGGTTTATTTTAATTTTAAAATCAATTATGAATTGATTTTTCCATAATAAGAAAGTTTATAAATTTCTTATAAAATTTATTCCATAATTTAAAGAGAAGAAGAATTAGTTTTATTATAAATTAGTTTATAATAAAACTTAGTTTAAACGGAATAATTAGTTAAGAAAATTTATAGGATAAATTTCTTATAACTAATTCCGTTTAGAGGGAGACTTAGCAAAGAGTTGCTACTATATAAAGGACCCAAAGGCTAGCCCTTTATTCATAACATCAATCAATTAATCAAGAGATTAATTAGAGCTCTCCCTCTCTCTCTCTTCTCTTCTCTTCTCCCTCTCCCTCTCTTGCCTAGGGCCGGCGCCCATTCTTGTGAATTAGGGCCGGCGCACCAAGCCTTCCTCCAAGGGTGAATTTGGCGTGAGCAACCAAGAAGAAGGAGAACCCGAACACGAAGAAGAAGAAGCGGATAGTGACTCCTCTCTTCCGGAATACGATTCCGTTACTTCGTTGGTTAGTTTTTTCCATTATTTCTCTTATTCTTCTAGTTGTGCCTTCCGAGAATCTAGTAGTTCTCGTCGGCACAAAACTCGTGACTTTGTGAAGTCATCCCGAAGAGAACTCGGCGTGGACGCGAATAGAGGCGGAGCTTCCAAGGGACGCTACGGTTGGATCTCGTCCCTTACTTCGAGTTACGAGAGGTACTTGGTAAATTTGTTTACTATTCCGCAATGTTTTATTTTATGATTATGTCAACACACCATAAGATTACATGCTAGATACGAAGTTAAAATAATTTAGGAAATTATTTTATGCAAACTCTTCCGCTGCACGTAAAAATTTAAAATTTTACGAACTCGTATCCTTGTCGACATGCACCCGGTCCCAACACCGCCTTCACTCATTGACAGGTCAGGCAAGTATTCACATGCTGTGCCACATCCCTCTTCATACCGGACCACCAGAACTTCTCCTTCATGTTTTGATACATTTTGGTGGACCCTGGATGCATCGAATAAGGGGTTTCGTAAGCTTCTACTAATATCGCTCTTTGCAGCTCCGGATCCTTAGGGATACATAAACGATCCCTAAGATATAGTACTCCCCCGTTGGCGATACGAAAACTATCGCCTTTCCCTTCTAGGATCTCCTGTTTGATTCTCTGAAGGCTAGGATCACCATCTTGTTTGTCCAATATGTCCTAATTAACTTTATGATATAATTACATGCATATATCATAATTATATGCTTATTGTGATTATGGATAAACTTAATAATATTATGCTTTCGAAATATTAATTCTCAATCTGAGTTACGAATTATATTAGTCTATATTTATAGGATAGGTGAGCTCTTATTTATTATATTACCCAAAAATTTATTTATCACATCTTATAAGTCTATATACAAAACTATCCGAACTCAGTGAGCTAAATGGGCGGCCATCATGCCCATAATGAAAAATACCATAGCGGTGACTATCACCCCTTCGTTCATTCCCCCTTGGCCTACCTCAGGATTTTCTACTGTTTCCATCGGATCCTCTTCTTCTATCTCGGGAACCTCCTCAGCTACTCCAGGATCTTCCTCAAACATCCCGGGGTCTTCCTCAAACATCTCTCCCTCGGGCATCTCGGGGTCTTCCTCAAACATCCTCAAACATCTCTTCCTCAGGCATCTCGGGGTCTTCCTCAAACATCTCTTCCTCAGGCATCCCGGGGTCTTCTTCAAACATCTCTTCCTCGGGCATCTCAGGGTCTTCCTCCATCATCCCGGGATCTTCCTCGTACATCTCGGGGTCCTCCTCATACACCTCGAGGTCCTCCTCGTACATCTCGGGGTCTTCCTCCGAGTCCCCCAGGTCCTCCGGAAACTCATGGCGGAGAAGCTGCGTACATAACTCTGTATACGAGATCTGGCATCCATGCTGCCCCCAGATCTGGCAAGCGACCTCTCTCGCACGATTGGGTAGCGAACGAAACAGCGCTCCAATTCTATAGTCGTCCACGATTGGAAACCCCTCCTGCTCCAGCTTCCAGAATAGTCGGTCCAAAAACCCCATGTTGCCTTGAATTCCACGAGTCGGGTTGTACTCAACTTCCTCTATCCGCTCCATCAGCTCGCGGCACCTCTCAGTGTAGTTCTCATGCAACATCTGGAATTGAAAAAAAATGACATAGTTAGTACTAAACCGACCAAGCCAGTACAGAACCATTTTGTTCTTTTCAATTCGCAAATATATACAGAGAAAAACACACGCAAATCGGGTTCTTCTACCCTAGTGATTAAAATATATAACCACTTTTCCTACCCTTAAATTCTAATATTTGATTCATGAAAGAAGATAAAATATTGTTCATAGTTACATATCCTAAAGTAATTTTCATCATAAACATCGTTCATACTTGCATATTCTAGAACATAAGATATGCACAAAAGTACTTACTTGGAAGCGGCAGGAAGAAGGCTTGATGTGTGTGTAGTGAGATGGCAACTGCTCTGATACCAACCTGTAAGGCCCGCTTTTTTTTTTCTTAAGCGGCGTTACGCTAAACATACATATGCATATGTAACATCTTAATGCAGCGGAATAACTAGTACTTAAATCATATACACATGTCTGGGTTATCATTCATGGACATGGTGACATTATGCTTAACATATTACTAGCATACCTAACATCATGACATCAACTTTCCATAACTTATTCATAAGCATTTCAGGTAACATATTATCAGCATGCATAACATCATGATATCAACTTTCCATGACTTATTCATAAGCATTTCAGGTAGCAAGTAATTTATCCATAACTTCACGAATAATAGGTTGTTTCTTAGGCATAACTATTATAAGTCGAGCATGACCCAAAGTAAGCATTGTCAGATCATAAAACAAGCAATAAGTGAAACGAGAGGGTTCCTTGGCCATGTCACTATTACACATCCATGTTCTAGCCTCTCCTGCTGCTTCCCTTAGAAATCTCTTGCTGGATCTGCGGTATAAGAAAATAAGACTATAAGCACGGAGGCTTAGTAAAATCCTTTTCCTACTCACAAAATCCAGACGTCGTATAAACATGAACATCATGCTTCAATCCTACATATCATAGCATACTTCTTATCATGAACATCTACACAATCATGGCATCATCGTTTTAGCATAACCATAAATGAAATCATGGCATCATAACTTAGCATGCACATAAACATAATCATGACATCATAATTAACATGAACATAAACATAATCATGGCATCATAATTAACATGAACAATAAACATGATCATGGCATCATAATTAACATGAACAATAAACATAATCATGACATCATAATTAACATGAACAATAAACATAATCATGACATCATAATTAACATGAACAATAACATAATCATGGAATCATAATTAACATGAACAATAAACATAATCATGACATCATAATTAACATGAACAATAAACATAATCATGACATCATAATTAACATGAGCATACTTTGAATTATCATACTTTGCATCAACATACCTTGCATAAACGTACTTTTCATAAACATACTTTTCATAAACAAACATTTCATTAACATAATGCATAACATGGAAATGCATATCTCATAAGGATGCTTAGTTTAAAATCATACTTTTCATTACTTAAACATAATCATAACATTCATTGAGGCCCTGGCTTGTACCACATTCATTCATCATATGCGCGCATCCCAAAGTAAATACGAGGTAGCTAATCTCGACCTACTAGGGTAAGGACAGCTTCATCGGTAGTCCCGAACCATAAGGACAGCTTCATCGGTAGTCCCGAATCGTGGACAGCTTCATCGGTAGTCCAGAACCATGGACCTTATTCAGGTCCGGTACAAGCCCATTCTTAAAATAAAATACTTTCACATTCTTCTTCATTCACAAACATACATAGCATATTCATTCATTCTTAATGCTTAACATCATCATTATGCCTTGAAGGCATGAACCTCATTTCATTCATCATTCTCATTCCATATCACCATTATGCCTTGAAGGCATGAACTTTAACTTCATTCATCATTTCATCCATAAACAGGACATGCATACATATCATTCATAAATCATGGCATACATTCATATTATTCATAAATCATGGTATGCATACATATCATTCCTAAATCATGGCATACCTACATAATTAGCATCTTAATTCATAAAAACATGCATGGTCATGGCACATGGAAAAACATGCCTAGGTCCTTTCATACATGATACATTTCCTTGGGTTCATGGCACATGTCTAAACATTTATGAATCATCATTACAAGTGACCTAACATATAATTCATGACACTTAAGCTAGGGTTTCAATTGGCATAAACATTCTTCCAACACAATTAAACATCTAAATACATCATAGTACCCTACAAACATGCATCCTTGTGGTCTTAACCCAACCCAAACCCTAAATCTTGGGAGTTGGCCGAAAGTTCCTTGGCATGAAACTCCACCATTCAATCAATAGGAAGGGTTCCATAAGTAAAAGAACACCCATACATTACATACAAGACCATAGGGAGCCATTAAACCCCATGATTAGAGTAAATCCTAAACCCTAGCCCCCACCTTGGGACCTTGGCCGAAACCCTAATGGGTCACCATCACATGAATAAATTCATAATGTTGCAAATTTACATCCATACATTACATACAAGACCATAGAGAGCCATTAAACCCCATGATTGGAGTAAATCCTAAACCCTAGCCTCACCTTGGGACCTTGGCCGAAACCCTAATGGGTCACCATCACATGAATAAATTCATAAAGTTGCAAATTTACATCCTATAACTCACATATACTTCCATAGAAAGACATTTGAACCCTTGCTTGGAGTTAACCTTAACCCCTTGCCCTAAAACCCATCTTGGCCGAAAGTTACTAGGGCCTTAAATCATGAAAAACTTTCACATAATCCCCTATTAACATCTCTTACCACATAAGAAAACATAAGGAACAATATTAAAGAGTTGGATCCAAACCAAACCATAGAACCTATGGTGGCCGAAACCCTTGGTAGCCCTAACTTTGGTGTTTCTTCATATATGGTTCAAACAATTCCTTGTATCATAAAAATAACTCAAAAACCATTATACCACAGGTGAGGGAGTCTTACCTTGGTTTATCTTGGTTTTTAGACCTTAAAAAGGGAAGATGATGAAGACCTTGTTGTCCCTTGATCACCCTTAGCCCTTGTAACCTTGTAGATGACCCTTAGCTCTTGAAGATTGAACCCTCTTGTGAAGTTTTCCAAAAGAAAACCTTCCTTGAAGTTTCGGCTAGAGTGAGGGAGGAGGAAGAAGAAAGGTGGAATTGATGGAAGGAAGAAAGTAACTCCCAAACTCCCTCTTTATAACACATCAAGGAGGGCAAGTGAAGAGTCATGGTGGATGACCATTCATTTTCCCTAAGCCTTAACCATAATCCACTTCATTTCCTCATAGCACTCCCTTGCTAGGTGAATTGGTTAGAGCATGCATGGTTGTACAAGAGGTCCAAGGTTCAATCCTTGGTGCATGCACTAATTTTTTTGTATTTTATTTTTATTTAATTCCCTATTATTTCGAAAATCCCTTAAAAATTCTCCCATAATTATGTTGATATTTCTCATTAAAACCTCTTTATATTTATATTAATTTTTACCTAAAATTCACCAATAATTATGGTACTAGGAAGCCCATATAAAGCCCATTAGTGCTTATTTTTCCCAATTTAAATGAGAAAACATGGATTTCTAGGCTAGGATTCGTATTAATATTTCTAGGTCCCTCGGAAAATTATCTAGTCATGCTCAATATTTTAAAGAAAATATTATGAGAATTTTCCGTGTCGTTACATCTGGCATAGGAGATTAGATCACACTAAATGAGTTTAATTTCAAAAATCACCCAACTTGACCTTATTAAAGGAATCCCTAAAATTAAGAACCATGAAAATATAATATGTGAATCATGTAACCAAGGTAGACAAACTAAGTCTAATCACAAACAAATTAGATCAGACCTAACTCAAACCACACTTGAGCTCCTGTACCTTGACCTATTTGATTAACATGGAGCCAAGTCACTAAGTGAAAACCGGTACTGCTTAGTAATGCTAGATGATTACTCTAGGTTTAGCTGGGTTAGGTTCCTAAAAACTAAGCATGAAACCCTAAACCTATTTATTGATTTTTATAAGTTAATTGAAAATCAAAACGATACCAAAATCAAATGATTTAGGAGTGATCACGGGGGAGAGTTTGAGAATCAACGGTTCGAGGAATTTTATAGAATAAACGGGTATATACACGAATTTTCATGTCCTAGAACCCCCCAGTAAAATGGGATAGTAGAACGGAAAAATAGAACCCTACAGGAAGCCGCTAGGGCTATGCTCAATGAATTCAACCTAGCTAACCAATTTTGGGCAGAAGCAATTAGTACGGCTTGCTATATCCAAAATAGAGTCCTAATTAACAAACGATATAATAAAACTTCCTATGAATTATACTATCATAGACTTCCAAACCTACATTATCTAAGGGTATTTGGGTGCAAAGTCCATATCCTAAACACCAAGGACTATCTAGGTAAATTCCAATCTAAGTCAACCCCAGGGGCCTTCTTAGGATATTCAACAACAATTAGGGCCTATAGGGTTTACAACAAACAAACTAACAAAATAGAAGAAACAACAAATCTATTATTTGATGAAGAAATTAATGCAAAATATGATAATCCAGATCTAATCCCATCAAATATCGATCACGAAGATAATGAACAAATTGTTGAACCACTAATTGAACCCCTAAATGAACTAACTATTGAACCAACTACTGAGTCAATTGAACCAATAATTGAACCAACCCAAGTAGTTGAACCAAATATTGAACCGAACCATCCAGCCGGACCTGAGGCTGAACCAAGTTTTAGAAAAAAATAAGAAACCCAGACTCAGTCATCCAACTGATCAAATTATGGGTGATCCAACATTAGGAGTCAGAACTAGGTCTTCCGATAGAAATCTTAGTCAGGTTGCACTGATTTCAAAAATTGAACTTAAGACTATAGAGGAAGCCTTACCTGATCCTGATTGGATCATAGCAATGCAAGAGGAGTTAGCCCAATTTGAAAGGAACCAAGTCTGGGAACTAGTATATAAACATGAGGGCAAATCCATTATTGACACTAAATAGGTGTTTAGGAACAAGCTCAATGACCAAGGGGAAATAGTTAGAAATAAAGTCCGCTTAGTAGCTAAAGGGTTCAGTCAAGTCGAAGGGTTAGACTATGACGAAACCTATGCCCCAGTAGCTAGACTTGAGTCCATAAGAATGTTGTTAGCCTTTGCATCCCATAAAGGGTTTAAACTCTACCAAATGGATGTAAAGTCAGCTTTTCTGAATGGGTTTATTAAGGAAGAAGTCTATGTAGGACAATCTCCCGATTTTGAAGACTTTGAAAAACCTGACCATGTTTACAAGCTCAATAAGGCACTATATGGACTAAAACAAGCACCTAGGGCCTGGTATGAACACCTATCAACCTATCTAATTTCTAACGAATTTAAATAAGGACAAATTGACTCAACTCTTTTTATTAAGACCTTAGAAAAAGACATATTTATTGCACAAATCTACGTTGACGATATAATTTTTGGATCCATCAACTCAAATTTCTTAAAAGAATTTATAAAAATAATGGAAAATGAATTTGAAATGAGCTTAATTGGTGAGCTCAACTTCTTTTTAGGGTTACAAATTAAGCAAACTAGGGATGAGAATTATGTCCATCAATCCAAGTATGCTAAGGAGTTGATAAAGAAATTTAAAATGGATAACTCCAAAAGCATAAGTACCCCTATGGCCACAAATGTAAAAATAGATAGTGACCCTGATGGTAAACCTGTAGACCTTAAACTATATAGAAGTATGATTGGTAGTCTACTTTACCTTACAGCCAGCAGACCCGATATCCTTTTTGCTGTAGGAATGTGAGCTAGATACCAAACCTGTGCTAAGGAAACACACTTAGCAACCCTAAAAAGAATACTTAGATACATCAAGGGCACCCTAAATGTAGGGATTTGGTATCCTAGGACCTCAACTTTTGACCTGTCAGGATACTCGGATTCTGACTATGCTGGTTGTAAACTAGATAGAAAGAGTACAAGTGGAAGTTGCCAACTTTTAGGAAATAGTCTAGTAAGTGGGTGCAGCAGAAAGCAACACTGTGTAGCTCTATCCACAACTGAAGCTGAGTATGTTGCTTTAGGAGAGTGTGTAGCACAACTCCTATGGATGATGCACACTCTTAAAGACTTCCAGCTTAACTACACCCAAACTCAGGTTTACATTGATAATATAAGTTCAATTAATCTAACTAAGAGATCATGTAGCCAGGGGTGAGATAATCCTTAAGCATGTAGACTCAAAATCTAACTTAGTTGACATATTCACCAAACCCCTACCTGAGTCTAAGTTTAGCTTACTAAGAAGGCATTTAGGGTCATGCTTGATAGAATAGGACTGCTCTAATTATATTGTTTTTCTAAAAACTATTTTATTTTTTGTAAAATCATTTCCTTATTTTCATTATGTTATTTAAAATGATTTTTTTTGACTTAGTTTTTTTAAAAATAAAAAGAAAAAGTACCCCCTCAAAACTAGGGCTTTTTTTGTAAATTGGACATAACCTAGACCCTAACCCTAAAACTGCATGCACCTATAGATCTAGAAGCCAACATCTCACAAGCACCTTAGGGTACTTTTGATTGATCACCTAGAATGGGTTGAGATGCTTAGGTCTTTGCCTTAATTCAAGATGCTTTAAGTCAGTGCATCTGCAGTAATTGGGGCACTAAATACCAACCGAACAGTAATTAGATTAAGTGTCAAGTTTAGAAAATCTAACTTGATCAGATCACTTAACTTGACTAACCCTAGCGAAAGCAACTATTTATAACAGTTAATAAGTAGACAGGACCCGAATGCGGAAATTCAAATTAATTTGGTCCAGCTCAAACTTAGAATTAGTTCAGTACAACATCTTACTTTTATTAATCATTGTTTGCTATATTTTTTTTGATATATGACAAAGGGGGAGAGATGGGAAAGGAAAGGAAAGAAAATTTCAAAATTTAATTTTTTTCTAAATTCTTCAAAAGTAAATCTTTTATCTCCAGTTTTTCAAAAAGTAAAGTTCTTCAAATACTTAAGTTCATTTTGAAAGTTAATTTTTCTTGTTTTCAAAAATTATTCTAAGTACTCATTTTGAAAAATTTTCTGGATTTTTTTTTTCAAAATTGTGCCTGAAAAATATTTCTAAGTATTTAAACTTTTTTCTAAGTGTGAAAAAAATTTCCTGAAAAATATTTCTAAGTATTTAATCATTTTTCTAAGTATGAAAAAAATTTCTTGAAAAATATTTTTAAGTATTTAAACTTTTTTCTAAGTATGAAAAATTGCCTGAAAAATATTTCTAAGTAATTAAACTTTCTTCTAAGTATGAAAACTGGCTTAAAAATTTTCTAAGTGTTAAAACTTCAGAATAAGTATAGAAAATTTTCTAAAGTGCATAAACTAAGTATGTTGGAAATTATTTTGCGTTAAAAAATTATTCTAAGTACTTACTCTAAATTTTTTGATTGGTTGAAAATTCTCTAAGTGCAAATTTCAAACTCTCCTAAAAATTTTCCAAGTGCCCAACTCAAAATATTTTTTGGAAAATGTTTTCTAATATAAATTTTTTTTAGTATTGAAAACCTGATAAACGTGTCACTTTTAGACTTAGAAACTTTTTCAAAAACCCCACAAAATTTTGAAAAACATAGGGGGAGATTTCTTCCAGGGGGAGGAAATTAACTTTGGTACTTTACTCATCTGTATGATTAACTTAACATTTTGAATCGAGTTGCCATAAATCAAAAAGGGGGAGATTGTTGGTGCAGGTCGCACCTAAGTCAAACCTAGGTTTTGATAATGGAAAAGGGTTCAAGAGTTAAGATGTTATTGTTATCTTATGTGTTTACTAAGTGTGCAAGAAGAAGTCCTACGTACACTAGGCAAGAAGTCCTGGCAAAGGGCTGGGCAAAGAAGACCTGGTTAAGGGGCTGGGCACCGAAGACTTGCTCGGAAGGTGGGCACGAAGTCCTGGTCGAGGATTGGGCACGAAGTCCTAGCAAGGGGCTGGGCACCGAAGACCTGCTTGGAAGGTGGGCACGAAGTCCTGGTCGAGGACTGGGCACGAAGACCTAGTCAAGTGGATCGGGTAAAAGTCCAATCGGAGGAGTCGGTTGGCAAAAGATAAATTCTCCTGAGAGGAGTAGGTGAGGACGCGTTCCCCGTTGAGGGAACATTAGGCGTCGGTTCGACCTATGGTTATATTTGGGAGACCCGAAGTCAGAACCAAGACAACTATGACTGTAAAAATGGACTAATATTCTTGCTTTGGTTGTTTTGAAACTAACCTTAGATGCAGGGACCGAAGGAGTGTGTTTCTGCAGCTCAGAACGCCCCAAAGAAGAGGGGCAGACAGCTGGGCTAGGCACCCGGGAGGTCCCGGGCACCCAAGGTCAAAGCCAAACAAGCACAGAAGCAAGGATGCTTCGAAATCACACTGGGCTAGGCGCCCGGGAGGTCCCGGGTGCCCAAGGTCAAAGCCAAACAAGCACATAAGCAAGGATGCTTCGAAATCACACTGGGCTAGGCGCCCGGGAGGTCCCGGGCGCCCAAGGTCAAAGCCAAAGAGGAGTCGAAGTAAAATCAGCCACGAAGCCAGCGGACCCAGTCAAGTTGGGCGTCCGAGAGGTCCCGGGTGCCCCAGTCAGCTCCAGAGGCCGACTCGAAGGGGATAAGCGCTGACCGAGCTGCGGATGAAGTTTCTACGATCGGAAGGCACGTGTCAGGTGCCCCCGACGTCCCAGGCACCCCAGGAGCACTATAAAAGGGGCTCGACCCCCAAGGCCTCACAACATAATTTTCCAACACCTCTAAGCCTTTCATTCAAGCTCTCTGCTCCGACAAACTCCGATCTCGAGACTCTAGTGCCGACGATGACCCTCTACTCCGAAGTACGATCTACACCGAGCGTCGGTAACGAAAAGTGTATTCTTTTAATTACTGCATTATTCTTGTATCAAAATCTGTAAACCTTTGTGCGATTATAGAATTGCCCGCAGTAAACGGTCAAGGGCCATGGGCCTTGGAGTAGGAGCCGACCGCGACTCCGAACCAAGTAAAACTACTTGCGTTCTTTGTGTGTTTGATTTAATTCCGCTGCGTATTTTCTCTTATTTCTTATCCGAAAAGATTTTCACGATATTCACCCCCCTCTATCATGTTTCTCGATCCAACATAGCCAACTTCTGGCTTCGTGGCTGGGTGCACCTCGTCTTCATTTTCTTCTCTAAGGACTCCTTTTAACGTGAGTCATTTGCCTCATTCTCGTCTTTTCCCTTAGGGACCATGGAAGGTTATCGAGTAGAGTGGTACGAGTCCGCCGCTTTGAGAGTGAGGCTAGAGGCTCTACAGGTGGCCATTGAGGCCTATGGCATCCTGGCCGAGATGACAATGGTGATCCCTAAGGTAGACCAGACGCCAGTGGAGCCTCCCGCAGGTTTTTTTACCTTCTTTTTGGGTCAAGTAGAGTTAGGACTCCACTTCCCTATTCCTCCTTTCTTCATGAACGTGGCCTCCTATTTCAATATCCTCTTCCATCAGATGGCTCCCAATGCCTTTGCCCAGATGGGGGGGGGCGGCGTATATTATCTTCAAGCTCTTCGACCTCCCCCTGACTCCTTGTCTCTTTCATTCCTTCTTCGTTCTGATCGGCTCAAAAGGGTTCTTTAGCTTTTCGGCACGTTCGGGCTATAGGTTCTTAGGAGGGTTCCCTTCTTCGCACAAAGGGTGGAAGGAGAGGTTCTTCTTCATCCAACTGCCTGTGCAACCCTTCAGTCCTCTTCACTGGACAGAGGCTCTACCGACTCCTCCCTCTCTAGGGGAGTTTCTCCAGAGTCCCGCCTACCAGCTCGCTAGGAGCACACTCTCCGGCATGGAGTTCAGTGTCCCTGATCTGGTGCAGAGTGAGGAGCTCATGTACTGGGCGGGATTTAGCCCCAAAGTGATCCGGATAAGCCCCAGCCTTGGTAGGTTCGTCTTTTCCCTCAATGCCCCTTAGTTCTAAGTGATGTTTCTGTTGGGACCGGGTGCATGTTGACATGGATGCGGGTTCGTAATTTTAAATTTTATTACGTGCAGCGGAAGACTTAGCATAAATAATTTCTGAAATTATTTTAACCACACATCTAGCATGCAACCTTATATTGTGTAGACATGATCATATATTAAAATTTTGCAGAAACGTAAACTAATTTACATGTTACCTCGCGTAACTCGAAGAAAGGGACGAGATCCAACCGTAGCGTCCCTTGGAAGCTCCGCCTCTATTCGCGTCCACGCTGAGTTTTCTTCGGGATGACTTCGCAAAGCCACGAGTTTCGTGCCGACAAGAACTACTAGATTCTCCAAAGGCACGACAAGAATACCAAGAGAGAGATGGAAAGACTAACCACCAAACGAAGAACGGAATCAAGATTCCGGAAGGAAGGAAGGAGTTGCGCCCGCTTCTTCTTCTTCTTCGGTAGCTTCTCGGTGTAGGAGGCTCACGGCAACCAAAGGGAAGGCCTCTAGGGTCGGCGCCACTAGAGGAGGGAGAGGGAGAGAAGGAGAGGGAGAGAGGCTAGGCAAGAATCCTTGATCTCTTGGATTAATTTCCAAGCCTTGCCTTGGTACCTTTATATAGTAGCCTCTTAATCACCAAGTCTCATCTTAGCGGAATAAATTTTTCATAAGAAATTTATCTTATAAATTTTATTCATGAATTATTCCGTTGTGCCAAGTTTTTATTATAACTTAATTTATAATAAAAACAACCATGTCTCCCCTTTTATTATGGAAAGAATTTTTTTTATATAAATTTCTTTATATAAATTTCTTTATCATGGTAAATCAATCCATTATTGATTTTATAAAATAAAATAAACCAATCCAAGGTTTATTTTAATTTCCATGAAAAATAAATCTCTTTATATAAATTTCTTTATATAAATTTCTTTATTCATAATTTTATAAGACAAACCACGCGCGCTTTATTTTATAAATTTGAACCAATCAATTTGGGTCTTCCCTCTTATTGTGGCCGGCCAAACAAAGAGGGTGTGGACCCTCTTTGGCCGGCCAAACCCAAGCCAAAACCGTACGAATTAAACTCATTTAATTCGTCCAATAAGTCTTCAAAAGACTTAGCCATTTTATGCTTCCGATGCGTCTCTGAAAAATTCAGATTCGACTTATCTCTCTTGATCGAAAAATCTAATTTTCAACTCGTTTTAAATCCCTCAGATTACTCGTAGTGCGTGTGACTAAATAGGCTTTCGATTTATGTTGGCCGTCTATAATTAACCAATTATAGAACGATCATGAGTGGCACCTAGTAGTACATCATGATCCCCAATTAATCGAAAGATCAACGGTTGACCTCAGAAACTATTATGAAACCCTTCAGCAGCTTTAATGAATCGTGCCTCATTCCCTTCACCATCTTATACCCACTTGGTTCAGGACACGGTCTATGTGTGTCAGTCCCCACTAGGCTGACTACGTCACACCTAGCCCAAGTAATGTCTTTCTCGTCCAACGGATTCTAATTACTCTCATGTTTCTGGGAGATTCATACTCGGAACATGTGATGCTCTGGCCAGAGGCTTCGAGTAACAATCCGACGATAGGCCTTGGGTATACATCCCTCGCAAGGAGTGGTGAATCCTTTGTAGGTTGTTCAAACATCATCGGGCACTTCGACTTATACCCAATCATCCTGGGTCCACACCTCCTTGGAGATGCTTGCTTATGATGTCAAAGTATAAGTCTTCATGACCAGGATGACTTGAACATCGCAAGTCAAAGGAACATCGCACTTAAGCTGCAGTAAGAACTTCATTGACTTATCTATATGTAGATCACCATATGAAATTTTACAGCTAGTCACTCCAATGAACTAGTTCCCTTAACTAGCATTCATGTTTATCTCCAGACATCCCAATGTCACTAGCCAGTAAGAATCAGCTGATTAGAGAATAACCCATGCTAGTCTCCACAGAATTGATAGTGTCCGTATTTATCAATTCATCCACTAGGGACAATTTCAATACTTCACAATTGCACATGTAGAGATAATCACTAGTTGTGAATTCATCACAAATTCTCTCATGCTGTGAATTGTATTGCGGACATTCAATAAATGAGTTTAAGATCTCAATCAAATACACGAACATGTATACTCAAATAGTGAATATTCATTTATTAAAGTAAATGATTACAATCATAAGGCGATTGTCTTAGGACACTTCTCTCATATTACTAACAAACTCCCACTTGGCCTAATGTCAATCGCTACGGTATCCAATACCAAAGGCTCTAACATGACCCTCAAACTTGCTTTGAGGCAGGGCCTTAGTTAAAGGATCCGCTAAATTCCTTTCAGTGGGAATTTTCTCAATTTGTATATCATTCCTACTTATAATCTCTCTGATCAGATGATAGCGGCGAAGCACGTGTTTGGATCGCTGATGAGACCTTGGTTCCTTTGCTTGTGCAATAGCTCCATTGTTGTCGCAGTAAACCGGTATTGCTTCATCAATGGTTGGAACCACACCAAGTTACGAGACAAACTTCTTGATCCAGACTGCTTCTTTTGCTGCTTCCGAAGCCGCAATATATTCCGCTTCCGTGGTAGAATCCGCTACAGTGTCTTGCTTGGAACTCTTCCAACTTATTGCGCCTCCATTCAAAGTAAATATGTATCCATACTGAGATTTGGAGTCATCCTTATCTGTCTGAAACTGGCATCTGTATACCCACGTATTACTATATCTCCTTCTCTATATATTAGGAACACATCCTTAGTTCTTCTTAAGTACTTAAGGATTATCTTGACAGCCGCCCAATGATTCATTCTTGGATCAGACTGGTATCTGCTCGTGACGCTCACAGCATATGATACATCGGGCCTAGTATATAACACAACATACATGATAGATCCTATCGCGGATGCATAAGGAATCTTATTCATGCAAATCCTCTCGTCTTCTGTGCGCGGACACATAGACTTTGAAAGGTTGATCCCATGCCTGATGGGAAGGTAACCTTTCTTGGATTCCGACATGCTAAACCTTTTTAGCACTTGGTCTATATATGTAGACTGCGAAAGACCAAGCAACTGTTTTGATCTATCTCTATAGATTCTAATCCCAAGGATATAGGTTGCTTCTCCCAGGTCTTTCATGGAGAATGTTTTGGACAACCAAATTTTAACCGACTGTAAGATTGATATATCGTTTCCTATAAGCAATATGTCATCGACATATACTATTAGGAATACGACTGCACTCCCACTAACCTTCTTGTACACATAAGGTTCGTCAGGATTTTGTGAGAAATCATTCTCTTTGATTGTCTCATCAAAACGGATGTTCCAGCTCCTGGATGCTTGCTTCAGTCCATATATGGATCGTCGAAGCTTGCATATTTTGGTTTTATCAACCGATGTGAAACCTTCAGGTTGTATCATGTATACATCCTCAAGCAAGTTTCCATTAAGGAAAGCTGTTTTCATATTCATTTGCCATATCTCATAATCGTAATGATCTGCTATGGCCAGGAGCATCCGAATGGATTTGAGCATAGCTATTGGCGAATAGGTTTCGTCATAATCAATTCCTTGTTTCTGACGATATCCTTTTGCCACTAATCTAGCCTTAAAGGTAGCATCATTACCTTCCATGTCGGTTTTCTTCTTGAAAACCCACTTGCACCCTATGAGCTTAATCCCTTCAGGTGGGTTAACCAAGTCCCATATTTGATTTTCGTACATGGAATCCATTTCCGACTTCATGGCTTCAAGCCATTTGTCCCTTTCTGAACTTTTCATAACATCTTCATAACTGATAGGTTCGTCATCGCTTATGAGTAACATGTCGTTCAATTCACTTATGAGAAATTCGTATCTCTCTGGAATATTGCGTGTCCTATCAGACCTACGAAGAGGTGGTGTTGTTTTAGGTTCAACTGATAGCTCATCATTATGAGTTATTGGTTGTGGGTCTAGACTTGGTGTCTCTGTAATGTCTATTGAAGTTTCTTGAACTTCATCAAGTTCAATGCCACTCCCACTGTTTTCTTGTAAAAGAAATTCTTTTTCCAAAAATACAGCATGCCTTGAAACAAACACCTTTTGTTCCAAGGGATGATAGAATTGGTAACCCTTTGTTTCCTTAGGGTATCCAATAAATAGACATTTATCAGACTTAGCATCCATTTTTTCTGATACAGTCCGCTTCACGTAAGCAAGACAACCCATATCTTAAGGTGAGTTAAGTGAGGTTTCTTACTATTCCACGTCTGATATGGAGTAATAGAGACTACCTTGGTCGGGACTCTGAGTTGCATGATTCATCATGGATCTAACCATGTCCATCAAGGATCGGTTACGCCTCTTAGATACACTATTATGCAGTGGTGTATACGGCGGAGTCCATTGAGACAATATCCCATTGTCCCTAAGATAATCTTGAAACTCTTGACTCAAGTATTCACCACCCCGATCGGATCGAAGTATCTTAATACTTTTGCCAAGCTGTTTCTCTACTTCATTTCTGAACTCTTTGAATTTCTCAAAAGCTTCAGATTTGTGTTTCATCAAGAACACATACCCGAATCGTGAGTGATCATCGATAAAGGTAATGAAGTAGCTATAGCCTCCTTGTGCAAGAGTTGACATTGGTCCACATACATCAGTATGTATTAGACCAAACAATTCTCCCACTGGATTACCTTTTCCGGAAAAGGGTAATTTGGCCATCTTGCCTTTTAAGCATGATTCGCATGTATCAAATGAACCGGGTTCAAATGATTCTAGAATTCCACATCGGTGTAATTTGGTCATGTGTTTCTTACTTACATGGCCAGGACGACAATGCCATGTATAGGAGTCTATTCGATTATCTATTCGAGTACGTTTGTTGCTAACTTCGATATTGAAAATGTCACCGGATAAATCTAACGTGTAGATACCATTGCATAAAGTTTCGGTCCCATAAAGAACACCATTTAAAGTTATGTAACAACAATTGTTACTAAAAGTTAAATGATAACCCTTTTCATTCAAACATGAAATAGATACAATGTTCTTTATTAACGAAGGAACAAAATAACAATTATCCAATTCTAAAACACGTACAGTAGGGAGCTTTAGCAAATATGTTCCGATGGCAACAGCAGTAATCTTTGCTCCATTTCCAACTCGCAAATTCGCTTCTCTCTTGATGAGTCTTCTTCTATTCCTTAGCCCCTGTATGTCATTACATATATGTGAGCTACACCCAGTATCAACTACCCAGGTGTTTGAGGAAATAGAGTGACATTCAATAATGAAGATGTCTGAAGAGGATGGGGCATCGGATGCCTTCTTCTTCAAGGACTCATGATAAACCTTGCAGTTTCTTCGCCAGTGACCCTCCTTGCCGCAGTGATGGCAGGTGCCTTTTGGTGTCTTTTCAGTCTTTTTGGCCTTTTTCTTCTTTCCCTTATTCTGTTCTTTGGCCTTCCTCTTAGAACCTTTCTTCGAGGAACCAACTAACGGTACTGTCTTCTGATCCTGCTTCACAGAAGGCTCTATAGTCTTCAGCAGGTTGAGCAACTCAGGAATGGTAGTCTCCAGCTTGTTCATCCGATAGTTCATCACAAATTGTGAATAACTTTTGGGTAAACAATGCAGAATTAAGTCAATACTTAGTTCATGATCCATTGCAAAACCGAGTGTGCCCAGTCGCTCAATGTACCCCAACATCTTCAACACAAACTATGAGACAGAAGTGCCTTCCTGCATCTTTGAGGTGAAGAGGAGTCTGGAGACCTCGAACCTTTCTGATCTCGCCTGCTCGACAAATAACTCATGAAGATGGAAGATGATGGTATAAGCATCCATATGCTCATGCTGCTTTTGCAGCTCAGGTACCATAGCGGCTAGCATGATGCAACTCGCAAGTTCAGAATCGGTCACATATTTTTGATAGGCCACTAACTGGTCTAGAGTTGCATTTTCTGGAGGACGGTTAGGAAGTTGATCTTCAAGGACATAAGCAAGCTTCTCTGCCTTGAGGACTATCCTCAAGTTTCGAAGCCAGTCCATGAAGTTTGGCCCAGTCAGTTTATTGGTGTCCAAAATGGAATGCAAATTCAGAGAAGACATGATCGAGTGATTATCCTAGAAATACAAATTGAGCTTATGTGAGAAGAATGATAAAGAAGGCATCAACATACATTAATTAAATCCTATTTATTTTTCGAATTGAATAACCCTTTTTATCAATTCGGGAGATCGTAGGAACATCTCCAAATAGGTCGATATCCAACCATAGATAAGAACAACCATGGCTGTGGCCATCAAGTTATTCTTGGCTATGAAGGTAGGTAATTATACCGATTACATATCATATATATGTAACTATCACTTTATGCTATCAACTAATTGAATGTTTACATAAATCATTGGGTTGTTAACTCATTAACAAGTATGCAACATTATACATAGCACCCAACTGCACCTCTCTTTACATCGACCTTGGCTGTGGCACAACAAATCGATGCTCCAAGTTTAAGGCTGACCCATTAATCAAGAAATTGTTTTAATATGGTTGGAGCTCATTCGACCGTTTAGTCAGGCTTGGATGTGTCCAACAACCAAAACTAAGGATTGACCTCTGACTCCAACTATATTAATCATAAACTAATTCCATGGTTTGAACATGTTGAGGTTCAAGCCGGGCATGGATGTGTCCATCAACCCAAACGAGAAACAAAACTCCGGTTCTAACCATATTAATGGAAGGTGTTGGCCTTAATATTTTGTAAGAGGTTTTGGGTCTCATCCTTTCTTTTCTAAGCACATTCATGACATATAATTATGTCACATACTAACGATTTCCTTAATAAAGTATGTATGTGACTTAATTTATCATGTCTTATTAATTGAATTAGGAACCGGATTTCCTAATTCTAATTTCATACTTTATTCAAGGAATTATTTTGGGAAACAATTTCCTAAATTGTCATAATCAATTTCGGAAATAATATGTTTAAGACTTTGATTTCTCTAAATCAAATCTTATTAAATTAAGAGACAGATTCCCTTAATTCAACTACATATTATTTTCATGAAAATCTTATTTAAGAAAACTCTATAGGAAACCATTTTTCTAATTAATTTTGGAGACAACAATATGTAAGAGCATCACCTCTTAAATCAAATAAGGAAATTATCGTTTGAGAATCACCTCAAAATTTTCAAGATTTGATTACATATTTTATTTATGGATTTATTAATTTCAACAAATTATTTTCTTTAGGTGGCTCCCCGAGGCTCAGATACCCAAAAAAAAGGAATTTGTTGTAAATCTAATTTGGTCCACTCCCCGAGGCGTAACCAAATTAAACATGACAATTTTATTCAAAATAGGAAATTAAATTACAACAACTAACTTAAAATTGGACGGCTCCCCGAGGCTCAATCCAAAATAAAGAATTTTGTTAATAATTTAAAATCAATTCGAATTTAATTGTCAATTAATAATCCATAAATTTGTCTAGACGTTCTTGAAAGAAAGTGCCCAAAATTGCGAGATTTCATAATAGGTTTTCAGAATAATTGTAAGTTTCTAGTACAAAGAAAATATACATGTTTCCAAAATTGGAAAATTTCCAAAATAGGAAATTTCCAAAATTAGAAAGTTTCAAAAAATGGGAAGTTTTCACAATTATCATAAAATTTTAGAAACTAGGATATTTCAAAAGTTTGCGAAATTTCATGAGGATTTCCAAACTTTGAAATTCCTAAATCTAAAATTTATCATAATTGGAAAGTTTCCATAATTGAAAAATTTTCTAAAATTGAGATCATGACAAAGTTTTCCGCAAAACAATTATATGATTATGTCGAACACTAACCGGATCTGATACCACTATTGGGACCGGGTGCATGTTGACATGGATGCGGGTTCGTAATGTTAAATTTTGTTACGTGCAGCGGAAGACTTAGCATAAATAATTTCTCAAATTATTTTAACCACACATCTAGCATGCAACCTTATATTGTGTAGACATGATCATATATTAAAATTTTGCAGAAACGTAAACTAATTTACATGTTACCTCGCGTAACTCAAAGAAAGGGATGAGATCCAACCGTAGCGTCCCTTGGAAGCTCCGCCTCTATTCGCGTCCACGCCGAGTTTTCTTCGGGATGACTTCGCAAAGCCACGAGTTTCGTGCCGACAAGAATTACTAGATTCTCCAAAGGCACGACAAGAATACCAAGAGAGAGATGGAAAGACTAACCAACAAACGAAGAACGGAATCAAGATTCCGGGAGGAAGGAAGGAGTTGCGCCCGCTTCTTCTTCTTCTTCGGTAGCTTCTCGGTGGAGGAGGCTCACGGCAACCAAAGGGAAGGCCTCTAGGGCCGGCGCCACTAGAGGAGGGAGAGGGAGAGAAGGAGAGGGAGAGAGGCTAGGCAAGAATTCTTGATCTCTTGGATTAATTTTCAAGCCTTGCCTTGGTACCTTTATATAGTAGCCTCTTAATCGCCAAGTCTCATCCTAACGGAAAAAATTTTTCATAAGAAATTTATCTTATAAATTTATTCCATGAATTATTCCGTTATGCCAAGTTTTTATTATAACTTAATTTATAATAAAAACAACCATGTCTCCCCTTTTATTATGGAAAGAAATTTCTTTATATAAATTTCTTTATATAAATTTCTTTATCATGGTAAATCAATCCATTATTGATTTTATAAAATAAAATAAACCAATCCAAGGTTCATTTTAATTTCCATGAAAAATAAATTTCTTTATATAAATTTCTTTATACAAATTTCTTTATCCATAATTTTATAAGACAAACCACGTGTGATTTATTTTATAAATTTGAACCAAACAATTTGGTTCTTCCCTCTTATTGTGGCCGGCCAAACAAAGAGTGTGTGGACCCTCTTTGGCCGGCCAAACCCAAGCCGAAACCGTACGAATTAAACTCATTTAATTCGTCCAATAAGTCTTCAAAAGACTTAGCCATTTTATGCTTCCGATGCGTCTCTGAAAAATTCAGATTCGACTTATCTCTCTTGATCGGAAAATCTAATTTTCAACTCGTTTTAAATCCCTCGGATTACTCGTAGTGCGTGTGACTAAATAGACTTTCGATTTATGTTGGCCGTCTATAATTAACCAATTATAGAACAATCATGAGTGGCACCTAGTAGTACATCATGATCCCCAATTAATCGAAAGATCAACGGTTGACCTCAGAAACTATTCTGAAACCCTTCAGCAGCTTTAATGAATCGTGCCTCATTCCCTTCACCATCTTATACCTACTTGGTTCAGGACACGGTCTATGTGTGTCAGTCCCCACTAGGCTGACTACGTCACACCTAGCCCAAGTAATGTCTTTCTCGTCCAATGGTTTCTAATTACTCTCATGTTTCTGGGAGATTGATACTCGGAACATGTGATGCTCTGGCCAGAGGCTTCGAGTAACAATCCAACGATAGGCCTTGGGTATACATCCCCTCGCAAGGAGTGGTGAATCCTTTGTAGGCTGTTCAAACATCTTCGGGCACTTCGGCTTATACCCAATCATCCTGGGTCCACACCTCCTTGGAGATGCTTGCTTAAGATGTCAAAGTATAAGTCTTCATGACCAAGATGACTTGAACACCACAAGTCAAAGGAACATCGCACTTAAGCTGTAGTAAGAACTTCATTGATATATCTATATGTAGATTACCATATGAAGTTTTACAGCTAGTCACTCCAATGAACTAGTTCCCTTAACTAGCATTCATGTTTATCTCCGGACATCCCAATGTCACCAGCCAGTGAGAATCAGTTGATTAGAGAATAACCCATGCTAGTCTCCACAGAATTGATAGTGTCCGTATTTATCAATTCATGGACTAGGGACAATTTCAGTACTTCACAATTGCACATGTAGAGATAATCACTAGTTGTGCATTCATCACAAATTCTGTCATGCTGTGAATTGTATTGCGGACATTCAGTAAATGAGTTTAAGATCTCAATCAAATACATGAACATGTATACTTAAATAGTGAATATTCATTTATTAAAGTAAATGATTACAATCATAAGGCGATTGCCTTAGGACACTTCTCTCATATTACTAACAGTTTCCTTGTCTGGCTATTGCAGAGGAAGTCATGTTCCGTAGGGTGATGCACAAACTTATCAAGTGGGAGGAGGCCAACACGGAGGCGCTGGCTCCTCCCCCTGCCGCTCCCGATGCACCCTCTGTGCCCGCCGAGTCCTCGGAGGGACCGCGAAATCATCCTGTGGGCCTGCTTCACCATGAAGGGTAGAGGCTACTACCACATCCCCGCCATTTGTGAACCAAGGGACTTTCGGTCCATCGGTTGACCCTCGGGCGGACATCCCTTCAGAGGGTGACTCGCCCCCGGCAGCTGTCCCTTCGGAGGAGGTCAGCGAGGGGTCTTCGCCTCCTACTACCCCCTTAATAGTCCACTTCATCGGTCAGCAGAAGAGGCGGATTCCGGAAGACTCGAGTCTCAGATGGAAAAGGCAACACTCCGGTGTCCCCATCCCTCTTCCCTCTGTCCTTGAGGAGGCAGTTTCTCCTTCTGATGGTGGGGGATCCATTCCCCTATCTTCCCCCGTTTTGCCGACCGCTGTTCTAGAGACAGGTATATCTAGGCCTCCAACTCTCCTTTATTTGTATATCTAGGCCTCCAACTCTCCTTTATTTGACCCTGCCGAGGCTCCTAAAGATAAGAAAGTATTGCCCACCCAATACCGGATGCAACTCTACCACCTTCAAAAGAGGCTAGATGCAACATTGTAGGCTTCCATGCAATCTTTCCCCTCAGTGCAGTTGAGAGAGGTTCATGCCTAGGGACCCTTGTCCGAGGGGATTTCCAGCTCTGAGGAGGGTGATTCCAGCCCCTCTAGACTACCCCCGAAGCCCCTATTATCTAGCTAATTCCTCCGCGCAGGGGCTTATTGCCTTCTGAGAGCCGGGCTGACACCTCGAGGTCCCAAGGGGGGACCAGTCGTACCAGTATCCGCTGGGCCTCTCACCACTCTCCGCGAGTCCCTTCTGAAGGTGTGTGTTCCCGGTACGTAGGGTGCTTTCTTGTATGTTCTATAATTCCTTGGTGCGATGATAGGCGGCTGAAGACTGCCTGACTGCCGACCATGGCATGTACGCCTGGCCCCAAATTGAAGCCTTAACCCACCGGACCCTGAGAACAGAGGCCGCAGCTGATCACGAACACCGGGCGGGGCTTATGCAAGCGGGGGTCAGCTGGGCTCTACGGGCAAAGGTGGAGCAACAGCTGGATACCCTACTAGCCAAGGAGTCCGCCCTACAAAGCTCTCGGCATTGGGAATGTTTGGCATCTGAGAAGGCAGTGGCCATTACTAACGACCTGCTCCAGGTGATGCAAGAGCGAGATCAGTTTCAAATGAAAGAGAGAAAGCTGTCGGGCGATATCTGGCTTATGGAGGCCTCAACCGAGAGGTTGAATGCACACGTTTAGAACCAAGCACAGCAGCTCGGCCAAAAGGAGTCTGACCTCATGATGGAAATTGATCGCTTGACTGTCTTCGAGGATGACCTAGCCCAGGCTTGATCGGAGGTATGGGTCGTGTCAGATAGACTCAGGGAGGCCCTGGCAGAGCAAGATAGAATGTCTGCCAAGATGGAACAGTTGAAGCGCTCCAAGGAGGCTCCTGAGGCGGAGCTGTGCAACCTTAGGGCTGTTGAGACTTCTAGCACTAGTGAGGCTGAGGCTGACTTCGAGGCCAAGTTCATGGAATCGGATGAATTCAGTGATATTGATAATCATTTTTGTCGTGTCCCGGTTTCAAATATAATTTAATTATCGAACTCCTCTACACTAATGTAGCAAAGAGTAACTCGAGTCGTCTCCCAACGAATGTAGTTGGTACAAGATAAATCTTAGGATCGTATTTTATTGCTTTAGGGTTTTGATATCAAACTGGGGGTTGGTTTTGAACGTAAAGACTACGAAAAGAAATAGCAAGCAGGTATGAAATCTAGTTCTAATTAAGAAAAGACAGTGTAGGTAATGAAATCTAATTTAACCTGACTACAATTGCAGTAAAGAAAAAGACAACTAGAAATTAAACATCAATGAAACTAAACATGGAACAAAAACCTACAGCATTAAAGAAATCTAATCTAACCTAACTGAATTGCATTTAAATGAAGACATGAACATAAAGCAATTAAAAGAGGCAAGACAAGCAAGAAGTAACCAAACAGAGCACATGAAATTAAATCTAACTAAAGAAACATTTTGTCGAACAACTTATAAGTAGAATTTAAAATGACATGAGTGCATGCCATTCAAAAATATAAGAGATCAAACTTGATACAATCATTCCTCAATTGATGCAAATTTTCAACACATAACAAACATTCATGATTAAACACTGAAACACAATAAGATATCCCCAATCAACACATAGCAATCAACTACATGAAACAACCTTAACACAAAGAAATCAACCTAGTAATGAATGGAGCTGTTTGGCTGTGAAGATTGAGCTCCGGATCTGATGAAGACTGGAATTGAGTTGCTGTGAAAAGCTGCTGTAATTGCATTGCTGTGAAGGAAGCTGCTGAAATTGAATTGCAGTGAAGAAGAAGATCTGCTGTGCTGCTGGATCTGCGAAGAAGAACTATGAAATGCTGTGGCTGCCTGCTGTGATGAACTACTGCCGGATTGGATTAAGAGAAGCTGCTGAGGAAAAGTTGAGCAGGAATTTCCGTAACAAAATTGCTGAAAGTACTACACTGCTGGAAGAAGATCTGCTTGCTACTGGATTGCTGTAAAGGAAGAACTGTGAAGAAATGGATCTGAAGAAATGCTAGAACTGAAGAACTATTGAAATCGAATTGCTGTAAATGAAAACTAGGATGCTGAGAAGAAATTGCTGGGAAGAAATTCGAATCTAATGTGAAACTGCTTAAATTGAAATGTTGTAAAGGAAAGCAAATAAAAAACAAATTTGCAGTAAGAATTTGATCGCCGACTGCGGAGGAAGTGGATGATCGTCGACTAGGGCTCGAACCCCGTGCCCTAGCTGTGGTCGTGCTGGATGAAAGTGCTGCGACGGCTACGTTCGGCTACGTTCGGCTAAAGCTTGGAACCCCCAAAGCCCTAGCTTGTGGTCGCCGGTGATGAAAATGGAGGAAAGTTCTCTCCGAACCCCGAAAGAGAACCCGTGCTCTCTTCTCTCCGAACCCCGAAAGAGAAGAGGTGGATGTGGATACCGGCCGGCGACGATGAAGGTGGATTGGATCACCGGCGGTGAAGGTGGATTGGATGAGTCGCGTGTGTGTGATCCCCTCTGCCGATCGATGCCCTAACTCTCGCGATCGGCTCCCTTTTGTTGCTGCTGCGCGTGGGCTCGGTTAGCCAAGCCACTCACAGATCAGCTTGGGTTCAGTCCAGTTCCTTGGTTCGATCTAGTCAAGCCAAGCCAATCAGTTCAGTTCAGCCCAGCAGTCTGGTTCAGCTCTTGGGTTCAGTCCTATTGAGTTCAATCAAACTCAGCATTTGGATTCGATCAGCCTCAACACTTGGGTTCAGTCCTGGCTTGTGTTCGGTCAAACCTTGGGTTCAATCAGCCAAGCCAGAGCAGTTGGGTTCAATCAACAGTTGGGTTCAGTTAGCCTTGCATCAGCCAGCCCAAACCACAGTTAACCCAGCTCAGCCCAGAACTCACAGCTCATTAGTAACGGACGGCTGAGATTGATTCGGCTTCATACAACGGTCGGATCTCTTCCGATCTGAACCAAATTTCACAGATCCCAATCAATGGTCTTGATCTACCTGTCCCCATCTCGGATTAACCAGATCAGTGGTGAATGGTCCAGATCTTCCCTTTTCTTGAACGGATGGTCTAGAACATCTTGAGCTCGATCCAACGGTCAGATCACTTCTGATTTGGCTGAAATTTTTAGATCTTGATCTCTGGTCATGATTGATTCTATCTTGAACTCGGATCGACCAGAAGTTGACCGATGGCTCAGATCTAGCCGTTCTCTGGAATGGACGGTTCCTATTAATCCGATGCTTGATCCCTTTAATCTGGATCCAATCCTGACTCAAGTCTGACCCAATTTGATCTAGGTCCATGATCAATTGAAGCCTACAAAATAATATTCAAATTTAGTGCCAAAAATATCCCAAATATACAAAGATTAGAATTAAAAGCCAAAATGAAGGGAATACATGAAACCTAATAAAATTACAAACTTAAGCATATAAAATGTGAATCAAACATGGATTTTAGAGCCAAAAATAATCAACAAAATGATGGTTATCAGATATCCTTGCTGGCCAAGTAATGAAGCGCTTGAAGCAAAGCTTCCACGGGGCCATTGACCAGTTGAAGAAGGATCAACTTCTACCTCCAGATGCTGATCTGAGTTTTATGAGTGTCGACCGAGTTTGGGAGGAGCTCCCTCCCGAGGACCAAGAGTTGTAGGATTATGTGTTTACCCGGGAGCTTGGCCCCGCTGTACCCATTTTGATTAAAATGATAACAATTCATTACCTTTCGGTCTCGCACATGCTTTTGCGTTTAGCTCCCTGTGTCATTTGTCTTTGCATCGAGGGCTCAGAGAGTAGAAAGATCAAGATTTTTCAGGTTTGAGCCTGGGTACGGATCTCCCCAAGCTACCCCCGCAAGTCCAAGTACTAGGTCCACAATTATTCCCCTGTGGGGCCCCTGTCCGCCTCAAACACCATCCCCTTCCAAACTGCTCGTTTCCCCGAGTTTTGGGCATCGGATGGTATTTGCGGGGTATGGCGCAGAGCAGTCACCAAAAGTTGTAGCTGCTGTTCTCCCTCCTCTTCCTTTTGAATTTTGTAGTCATCCTTGTTGTTAGATGCATCTTTTCGATAAGAGGTAGTCGGGGTCTTCGAACAAAATTGTTGCATCCATGGGTTCCCCCAGTTGTTCTCATCTGTTAATGACTACGAGGATGAAGGACCGAGAGGTTTCCACTGCGGCCGATGATTCAATGATTTCGACCATAACGAACATGGATCTCCATGCACCCGCTACTGGAAGACGGTTTCGAGCCAAGAGACTCTGCGCAAATGACAAAGTGATGGAGAAAAGCCCAAGTAGAGGGGTGATCTCCATTAGCGGATCTCCTGGTTGTATCTTGGTATTCCTCTGAGATGTTGGCATCAATGTATTTCCCATATGAATGAAGGAAAATATTCGTTATCTTTGATGTGCAAATGCTTGTATTAATATTCCGATGTCGCGCTTGCTCCCTTTTTGTATGGTAGATTGTGTTAACCTTACTTCCATAGCGCCTAAGTATCTCGGGCACCCACAGCACCGTG
Organism: Boesenbergia rotunda; assembly: GCA_024364735.1. Classification (NCBI taxonomy): domain Eukaryota; kingdom Viridiplantae; phylum Streptophyta; class Magnoliopsida; order Zingiberales; family Zingiberaceae; genus Boesenbergia; species Boesenbergia rotunda. Next base: position 25,807 of record JAGFNQ010005413.1, on the reverse strand, counting down.
AGGTGTCAGGTACTCGGCTACTTGGTCGGGCGTCCATAGCACCCAGACCAAGCCTAAGTACATCGGGCATCCGCAGCACCGCGAGATATTAGGGTTTTTGATTCTCCGTCGGGAATCCGTAGCACCCAGACCAAGCCTAAGTATCCCCCCTGGCATCCGCAGCACCATGAAGTATTAGGGGTTTTTATTCTTGGTTGGGAGTTCGTAGCACCCAAACTAAGCCTAAGTACCTCGGGCATCCGCAACACAATGAGGTATTAGGTTTTTTAATCTTGGTTGGGCGTCCGTAGCACCCAGACCAAGCCTATGTACCCTGGGCATCCATAGCACCGCGAGGTATTAGGTTTTTTAAATCTTGGTTGGGAGTCCGTAGTAGCTAGACCAAGCCTAAGTACCTCAGGCATCCGCAGCACCGCGAGGTATTAGGGCTTTTATTCTTGGTTGGGAGTCCGTAGCCCCCAGACCAAGCCTAAGTACCCCGGGCATCTGCAGCATTGCGAGATATTAGGTTTTTTTATTCTTGGTTGGGAGTCCGTAGCCCCCAGACCAAGCCTAAGTATCCTGGGCATCCGCAGCACCGTGAGGTATTAGGGTTTTTGATACTTGGTTTGGAGTTCGTAACACCCAGACCAAGCCTAAGTATCCTGGGTATCAGCAGCACCGTGAGGTATTAGGGTTTTTTATTCTTGCCTGGGAGTCTATATTCCCCAGATCAAGCTTAAGTACCCCGGGCATCCACAACACCACGAGGTATTAGGGTTTTTATTCTAGGTTGGGCGTCTGTATCACCCAAACCAAGCCTAAGTATCTCGGGCATCGGCAACACCGCGAGGTATTAGGGTTTTTATTCTTGGTTGGACATCCGTAACACCCAGATCAAGTATAAGTACCCCGAGCATCCGCAGCACCGCGAGTTATTAGGGTTTTTTATTCTTGGTTGAGAGTCTGTAGCACCCAGACCAAGCCTAAGTACCCCGGGCATCCACAGCACCACGAGGTATTAGGTTTTTTTTATCTTGGTTGTGTGTCCATAGCCCCTAGACCAAGCCTAAGTACCCTGGGCATCTGCAGCACCGCGAGGTATTAGGGTTTTTATTCTTGGTTGGGCGTCCGTAGCACCCTTCATCCACTTGGACTTTTCATCTCGACTAACTAACATATTGATTAAATATCGAAACCTAACTTGAGTCAACTTCAAATTTGGTCAACCTAGTTAACCTTGACCATGGATCGATTGCATCAACAATGATGGAAATTCCAAAGTGCATAAATTGTACAATCCACACAAAGGAAGAGTTGTGATTTATAGAGATGTAGAATTTAATGAAGATGTATCATGGGACTAGAGTTCTAAGGAAGAAGAAGGGTCTTATGATATCCTTATTTTGAGGTGGAACAAGAAGTCCAAGAGGATCTACTCCACCAGTAACTCCACATGCACCCGAGTTATCAATCACACTAGGATCATCTTCAAGAGAAAAGACTCCAACATATCGATGTTGTGATGATATCTATAATGAAACTCATGCTATTGATGAAATAAATTTGTTTTATTTACTCGCAGATGTTGAACCTTTGAGCTTTGAAGAAGCAAAAGAATGAGAAATTGTGAGGAGCTATGGATGAAGATATTCAAGCTATTGTGAAGAATGATAATTGAGAGTTAGTATCTATTCCAAAAGACCATAAGACTGTTAGAGTCAAATAGGTGTACAAGACAGAGGAATTGCATTTGAAAAGTAGAAAGGTATAAAACATGATGATCTAGTCTAAGATCAAGGAGGATGGGACCATTGGTGGGGAGGTTGGTTAAGGGTAAGAGGTCTTTGAAGCAAGTCTCTACGACAGTCAAAGACAATTAGAATGGAGGCCAAGGCGAACCTTAGCACTAGGGGTGAGTATTCGGTTAAAACCCAACCGAACTGAACCGTTGAGGGGGACCACGTCATAACCGTTGAGAGGGACCACGTCATAAAACCGAACCAAACCGAACCGTCGAGAGGGCCCACATCGCGTCCCTCAAGCGCTCCCCCACATTCGAGTTGAGGGGGACCACGTCATAATCGTTGTGGTACCACATTACCCCACATTTTCCACTTTCCTATTTAACTACTTATACACGAGGACCAAGTGATAACGATCTCGGAGTTGGGAGTTAGGCGCCAAGTAGCATTGGTCCTAGAGTCGGGGATCATATGTAATGTAGCACTGGTCCTAGAGTCGGGGATCGGATGCCATGTAGCATTGGTCCCGCAGTTTGGAGTTGGATCCCAATAGGGCCGAAGCTTACATGGGTCCAGTGTAGGCAACCCCCAAAAAAATTAATTCCAACTCTTTGCCCATTAGCTAACTATACATTAGCTAATTGTATATTATTGAATTTTGTAGGTCACCAGGCTTGTTAAAGAAGGTACTGGTAATGTGACCTTAGTAATTGGAGATGGTGCCAATGATGTGGGTATGCTTCAAGAAGAAGATACAACAATTGGAATTAGTGGAGTTGAGGGAATGCAAGTTAGTTCTCTTGTGATTGAACATATACTTATCAGTAGAAGAATTGTACAGAAAAATCCTTCTTCTCCCTGAGGGTTTATGATAAAGTATTTACCGTGTATCTCAATTGTGAAATTTATAGGTTGTCATGGCGGACATTGCAATATCTCAGTTTCTCTTTCTAGAGTGTATGTTGTGCGCGAGCATTGGTATTACTAGAGGATACCAACAATGGTATACTCTCTTTTTCAAATCTTTGGCTGCAACTTCTACAAATACATTTCGACATGTTCATTGTTGTTTGCATTATAGATTTTCTATTTTCTTCTATAAGAATCTCACATTTTGAGCTACCATCTTCTTATACGAGGCATATATAACATTTTTCAATCATCTTGTTTATAATGATTGGTATATGTCATTGTACAACATCTTCTTTAGTTCTCTTCCTATGATTGCTTTGGAAGTCTTTGAGAAGATGAGTTACCTAGTACTAGTATAATATTTGTAGAATACTTTATGTCAACTTGGAGTGAGTAGGAAAATCATGATATTCAGATTGCATAACAATTAGAATGCAATACAGATTCAGAGAATTCTTAGCTGATGATATCCAATTTGACCAGTCAAATTTTAACCCATATCAGTATAATGATTTAGAGGAGGAGTTCCCAATCACTAATGTATAATCTATATGTTATGAATTCATGATTAATACAAAGGCCAATTATTAGGGCAACAAATGCAAATAAATTTTTTGTTGGACATGTTGTTCCTTCCTGACAAGAGTTCAAGGATGAACTTGTAAGACATGCTATGTTAAAATACTCAAATACAATCCACTAAACAGCCGACAAATAGAATTAAAACTATTTACTTCAATCAACCATGTACAATGAGAGTAGTTGCTAGGGGAGATTTGGAGTTCACTGTTATAAAATATATATAGGAACACCAATGTCGAACCATTATAGACACATCTGATCATAAAGCTTACACATTCACATTTGTAGCATCTCATGTCACGACCTCAGAGGCACATGCTTACTCGAAAATCGGGCAGTATCTCCCCTGTACGGCAGACAAGTTGGGGCAAATATACAAATACTCTAATCACAAAAGATGGCTCAGCCATCATAAGAGAAAATAAAAACATCACCACACAATTTTATATCTAACACAAAAGATAATGGGTGGCTCAACCACCTTAAACATAAAAGAAACTACAACCCAAAGGGAACTCAAATGTCTCTGTAATAACGACAAAACCTGTCCGAATACCTGATAAACAAATAAAATACGAAAACTCACCAAATACCGAAATAAAAGCAACTAAACCAAATGTGGAAAATAACTCAACTCCGTGGACTAACAACGAAATCCTCTCCTGACTCTAAGAAATGTAACTACCTGCTATCTGAAACAAAAAGAGAAAGCAGGGGTGGTGAGTCTGGGCGGACTCAGCGGGTATATGAGTAGACAATAAACATGACATAACAAAAGATATAATAAGTAGAGAATCAACAGGGTACAGTCTCTAGGAAATAAAAGATCACCTAAACATGTATAAAACAACACAACAACATAATATCAGAACGTATACAACATGTATATAGAAACGCAACAACATAATATCAACTTATACATGCATGTCAATCAAGTGCAACAATCATAGCTCATATAAGTGCAAAAAACACAAGAAAATGCATAAATGAAATACATATGCATATGATGCAATGACATGTGTCACCCCTGACGCCAGTTAAGCCGCCAACACATCCCATCTGTGTGACCGAGTGGGTAGGGCTGTGACAACTGTACGCACTCCAACGAATACCACAGAAAGGTGTGGATGAGTGGACAGGATGATGGGGAGCCAACACTCCAAACCCCCGATATATAGGGGGTGTCACCAATAGCTCTAGTATCCCTCGAAAACAATGGTGAGGTTGTCACTGTTTGCCTACAACTGTAACATGTGTAGCATAACAGGACAATTGCTCCCACTCTAGCAACTACCACGATAACAAGTGGTTGAGTGTACTGAGCAACTAAATGACTAACGACGACTTAACCATATGGATGCCCAACAGTCGTTAGTATGCAACGTGCAGATATGGTGCATGCTACATGATGCACGAACAACCGGAGAAATAACGATGCAATAAAATCCAACAAGTAAACGATACATCGAAACAACCAACCAGAAATCGAAAACTAACGATTATGCACCTACACTACTAGGAAGGATATTTCTAATGCCAAATAAACCTAATTGTGTTTAATAGACTTCTAAGTACTAGCGTACAAGCGACACTTACAGAACAGAAAACCAACAGGAGACTATATGGATACGAATTTTGAATACTCAAAGATCAATGAAGAAAAAGTATCAACGCGATGTTAAAATAACAAACAACAAGGAATAAGGTCAAGCAACCTATTAGACATAAAACAGCCATTATTTAATGTAAAAGAAACTACACGAGTACAAAGGAGAAGTACCCGCCTTAATTTTAGAAGTTCGTAAACGGGAACTTTCCACGATCAACTGAACGAATCCGAATCAAGGTCCTGTATATATGATAAGGTTTAGCTAATTATAAAATTAACAAATTAGCTAAACAAAATACTAAACATAATTAGAACAAATCCTAATTACAACCTCATTTTAAATAACTCACAATTTACAACTGATCCTTTCTTAACCTAATTCATCAAATATTAAGTTATTACTTTAAATCTCAAAATCCCCTAACGTATCATGTTGGGATTTACTGCATTTAAACCATATTCATTAATCCATTAATTAAGCTAGCCTCTCTCATTTAATCGAACCAATATTAGCCAAGCAAATTTAAGCCATAATTAATTCATCAACATACCTAATTACCCACGAAAAGCTCACGGCAACAACCACACCTCACGGCAAAAACAGGAAATCCCAGAGTTGAACAGAAGCAAATTCAAATTTAAAGGCACTAGCTATATCCTCCTTCCACCAATTCACCTCTTACATATTGTAATGGGTTATATGTTATTTTCTTCCTCCCAAAGCCATGACAACAACCTAAGGTGAACAACACGAATCCAAAATTGGCAGAATTGAAATCTGACAACATTAAATGCTTACCTGATTTCGGCCGGCGCAAGCAATTGGGGGCGGTGAGGTCAAATTGTCGGCTGCTGTTTTCCGTCTGGTGGTGGCTGACAAGTCCCAAATGATATATTAAATATTGTCACGAAATTGGGTCTATCAAATTTAAATATGAAAGAATGAAATGCTGGAAACCCTTTTTACAATCAAAATCTGAAAATGTAATATAGGGGCCACATGTCGTATTTTTCTCGGGGACTAGTTGATATAATTTGATTCGCGCTTGTATTTAGGTGTCGTTTGTGAATTTTGAGTTTCAAAAAAATAATTGGGTTTTGGTTTCAATTAGAAATGGAAACGTAATGGAAAACAATCTGGTAAACAATCTGAATATTAAGTGCAAGCCAAATATGGAGTAAATGAATCCAACCAATCTTAAGCAATCTAAACAAATCACTAAGTCACTGCCGAAACCTAACTGGACTCTAAATGCAAGCAACAATTTGATACCACAATGAGAAAAACTGATGTGCCAAAAGTTGACATTAAATACATGAATTTGTAGCTGATCAATTCAGCTTGGGCAGCTAGGCTTCCAATGGAGTTATTTACTGGCAGAGATGGAAAATAATCACTGCAGGAATAGCTGATGCAGAAATTACTGCAGAATTTCAGCAACACTCCAATGCAGAATTAAAATGCAAGAAGGCAAAACCTAAAGTAGGAAATTTCATAATTGATTCCTGTGCTGGAAGAAACCAAGCAGCTAAATCCGAATGTACAAGCTAGCTTGAAGATTGATACTGAAAACTGCAGAAATCATGGCTGATCAATTCAGATATAGAATGCCTAGATGCAGTGAATTAAATTCAGAATCCAACCAAGCTCTTTGAGGTCAAATGCTCCAATCTAGTGTTCAGCTAAAATTCAGAATTACTAATGTTGATTTGCTGCAAACTCCAGGAATAAAACCAACTATACAGAGCTCGACTGCAGAAAAGCAAAGATAGCACTACCTTTTGCAGAAACAAACCAATTTTGCAGGAATAAACATTGAATGCATCAATTTAGACCAATTGCAGAAATTGAAGAATGCAGTAATAACATGCTGAATTCACAGCAACTAGATGCAACTAGATGCAACTAACATAACCAGCTGAAGAAATCACACACTAAGACTTAGAAAAGATGCAGAAAACTCATATGCTCGCATAAACAATTCGGAAACTCAGCTGATATTTGCAGAATTTAATGTTGGCACGCACTTGGAAATTGATACACAGAAATTTAATTGTGGCAACTAAAATTAAGTGCTAAGTTAACTAAACAAGCTATCGATCTAACACAAGTGCAGCAATTAAAAGTTAACAAGTGCAGAAACTGCAAGAAAATGCAGAAATGGAGTGGCACGCGACTACAACTTGCTACACAAACACTTAAACAGGAATTAACTGAATTTAAACAATTAATCACTAGACAAGTAATCTAATTAATAAGAGGCCTAATTCAAACACTAATTAAAACAAAGACAATTCTGAATGAAAACTTAAACAACTGCTACGAAAATTCAGAAACAAGAATTTACTGCAGAAATTAGAATCTACTCCTAATAATTGCATTTAACTAAGACTAAGCTTCAATCTCTCATCTCAACTCAAGAACCCTTGCTGTCACTCAAGGATTAGCCTCGAATTGGAAAAGAAACAATCCATACAAGTAAATTACAGCAGCTGGAAGAAATTCAGAACTAAAGTTACGGCAGAAATAGAAAATTACAGCTAAAACTGAAATTGCGATAAGAAATCTAAGCCTCAATCCTTCCCTAGCTCAAATGCTTCTTGGTCGTCAAGCAAGAGTGAGCCTCGAACCCGCAAGCTCAGCAAATCATCAAGAAATTGTCTCTACGATTCAATTCCAACTCAACTTGCTCAAATCTGAATTTCCCATTCGACATCCTTCAATTCAGCTGTGTCCGCGATTGGTGATGAGTTGGGGATGATCCAAGCAATCTAGGGAACCCCTCCAGAAGCTGCGGAAGTCGATCCAAAGGCAACAATTGAACAAAACTGCGGAAACCTCTCAACAGCTCTGTTTTTGGGCAAATCTGAGCTAGAACCTCACGATGAAACCTTCCAAATGACCTAGCACATGATCTAAAGGAGAAATCGAGGGGTCGTGCCCCTTTGAATTGGAGAAATCTAGCTAAAACAGTGAAGAACACGAAGAAGATGGAAACTGCGGCGAGGAAACGCGACAAGGAGAAGGCTGGGAAAAATTTCCTTAAGTAATTAAGAATGAACGGCTCTGATTGATTTGATGAAATCCAACGGCTGATCTTGCTCTGATTGGAGCCAAACATTAATGATGATGATCTGGGGTCAGGATCTGCCTCGTGGTAGCTCGGATCCTCCAGATTTGCAACGGATGGTCCAGATCAACTCAATCTGTGAATGGACGCTCTAGAGCCCTCCTTGCTTGATCCAACGGTTGATTTAACTCTGATTGGGATGAAACCTTCAGATCTTGATCATAGAGCTTGATCAACCCTAACCCTAGCTCGGATTGCTTCAGATCGTCCCGGATGGTTCAGATCTAGCCGCTCTTGAATCGGACGGCCCGGATTAATCGTAGGCTTGATAATTCGATCCGGTTCACATCAGACTCATGTTTGACCCAGTATGCCCTAGGTCAGGATCCTTTCATGCCTACAAAAATATATCAGAAAATTAGTGGCCAAATAATCCAAAAATATGTAATTTTGCAATTAAGTCCAAAATAAGAGGAAATCCTAAAACCTAGGGTAAAATCACAATTAAGCAATAAAAACATGGGTCAAACATGGATTTTAACATCTAAAATAATCACAAAAATGGTACTTATCAGTGGCCAAGGGAGGAAGTAGGGCGGCGATCGGCGATGTTCGCATGAAGGAGAAGGAAAACTCACCGCCGATCAAGGCAACCACCTCGCGAAGGAGGACTTTGCACTGGCGAAGGGGTGACGCTCGCTCGCTGGGAACCGCTGCGGCTGCGTCGGCTAGGGCTGCGGTGTGTGCGGGCTACAGCGTCGGGCAAAACCGAAGGGGGCGGTTTCAAGAGTTATCGACGCATAGGAGAAGGAACTTAGGGCTTTTTATAACTATTTTTGGCCTTTTGCAATTAAACCCTCCAAGTCCGAAAAATTACAACTAAGCCCTTATATTTAGAATTTTGCCATTTAGCCCCCTGAAACTCGGTATTTAACATTCTCCCCAACTAAAAAAATTTGGTCCCCAAATTTATCTAGTGAACCACAACAAATACTAGTCAACCACAACAGGTACCAGTCAACCTCAACAGGTACTAGTCAACCACAACCGGTACTAGTCAACCTCAACAGGTACTAGTCAACCACAACCGATATCAACAACCCAGATATAATATAAATACAGAATAAAAACCAACCATACGCATCTCAAGTAAATAAATGAGGGTAGCGAGCTCTGATCGTATCCTCAAGCTCCTAGGTAGCTTCCTCATCAGAGTAGTGCTGCCAACTAACTTTGACCAAATGAACTGTCTTGTTCCTCAACCGATGCTCTTTGCGGTCCAGAATGCGCATAGGCACCTCCTCATAAGTCGCGTCTGGCTGTCGTGTGACCGACACCTCCGATAACACATGTGTAGGATCTGGTACATATTTCCTCAGCATGGAATCATGAAACACGTCGTGAACTCTAGCCAATAACGGTGGTAATGTCAAACGATAAGCGAAAGGTCCAATCTGCTCCAAAATCTGGAAAGGTTCAATGTAGCGGGGAGCTAGCTTACCTCGCAACCCAAACCTCTTCACCCCTTTCGTGGGCGACACTCGTAAGAACACATGATCGCTCACAGAGAACTCCAAGGGCCTATGTCTCCGATCTGCATAACTCTTCTGACGATCCTGAGCCTTTGATAGCCTGCGTCTGATAATGCGGACTAGCTCTGCGTCATGCTGAATACTCTGAGGACCTAGCAACTGAGATTCCCCAACCCCCTCCCAGAGGGTAGGTGTCCTGCAAGCTCTACCATACAACACCTCAAAAGGTGCCATCTCAATGGTCGAATGATAGCTATTATTATAGGCAAACTCAACCAAATGCAGGTGATCCTCCCAGTTGCCTCTAAAGTCCATAACACAAGATCTCAACAAATCCTCCAGTGTCTGAATGGTACGCTCAGACTGTCCATCTGTCTGCGGATGAAAGGCTGTACTAAATCGAAGCTCGGTACCCATGGCCTGCTGCAAACTCTGCCAAAATCACGACGTGAAATGCGGGTCTCTATCTGATATGATGCTCAAAGGAACACCATGTAGTTTGATAATTTCACGGCAGTACAACTCTTCCAGCTTGTCTAGTGAATCTGTCCTCTGAATCCCCAAGAAATGAGCGGATTTGGTTAATTGATCAACGATCACCCAAATCGCATCGTGTCTTCTACTAGACCTCGGTAATCCAACAACAAAATCTATTGTGATGTGCTCCCACTTCCACTCAAGAATTGGGATCTTCTGTAGTAATCTAGCAGGTCTCTGATGCTCGGCCTTCACCTGTTGGCACACTAGATATCTAGCAACAAAATCCGTGATGTCTTTCTTCATACCGTTCCACCAATAGGAACGTCTCAAATCTCGGTACATACAGGTTTCGCCAGGATGTATCACAAACCGAAATCGATGAGCCTCCTGAAGCAACTCCTCCATAACCGGATGTGACTTAGGTACACACAATCTCCCTCGGAAATATAGAATACCCTCGTCATCACATGTAAAGTTAGTCTGCTGCTCTGAGGCTATCCGGCTGCCTAGGAACTACAGATGTTGATCACTACCCTGAGCCTCTCTGATCCTCGTCCTGATCGAAAACTGAGCAACCATAGTCACCAACAACCCTTTCTCTGTCTGACCCTGCTCCTCCAGTCCCAACTCTGAGAAGCTCTGAACTAAATCAGTGACCATAACCCGGTGACAAGCCAAAACACTCCGAGATTTTCTGCTCAATGCATCTGCAACTACATTAGCTTTCCCTGGATGGTAGCTAATAATACAGTCATAATCCTTCAAGAATTCCATCCATCTTCTCTGACGAAGATTTAGCTCCTTTTGAGTGAATAAATACTTGAGGCTCTTGTGATCCATGAAAATCTCAAGCGTGACGCCATAGAGATGATGTCTCCATATCTTCAGGGCAAAAATAATGGTTGCAAGCTCTAAGTCATGAACCGGATAATTCTTCTGATACTCCTTCAGCTGACGAGAAGCATAAGAGACTACCCGTCCATGATGCATCAAAACTGCACCCAAACCCTGATGTGATGCGTCAATGTAGAGTACAAAACCATCCTCGCCTGAAGGTAACACCAATACAGGCGCAGACACCAATCGCCGCTTGAGCTCCTGAAACCTAGTCTCGCAAGCTTCTGTCCAAACAAATTTTCACGCCTTTTCTGGTCAGACGTGTCAACTGTGAAGCGATGCTGGAAAACCACTCAACAAATCGACGATAATAACCAGCCAATCCGAGAAAGCTACGTACCTCCTGAACTGACTTAGGTTGCTCCCAACTGGTGATAGCCTCGATCTTCTGGGGATCTACAGAGATATCTCTACTGGAAACAACGTGTCCGAGAAAATCCACAGAAGATAACCAGAAAGTACACTTGTTAAACTTTGCATACAACTGCTCCCTTCGGAGAGCGTCTCTAGGACGATGCGAAGGTGGCGCGCATGTTCCTTCTCGGAACGGGAGTAAATCAGGATGTCGTCAACGAAAACAATAACAAACTGATCCAAATACTCCATAAAAACTCGATTCATCTGATCCATAAATACTACAGGAGCATTGGTAAGCCCAAATGGCATTACCAAAAACTCGTAATGTCCGTACCGGGTGCGAAAAGCTGTCTTCTGGATATCCGAATCACTGATCCTCAATTGATGATATCCGAACCGCAAATCAATTTTAGAATACATTGAGGTATCCTTCAATTGATCAAACAAATCTTCAATACGAGGTAGGGGATACTTATTCTTGATAATCACGGCATGCAACTGCCTGTAGTCGATGCATGACCTTATAGAACCATCCTTTTTCTTGACGAATAAAGCTGGTGAACCCCATGGAGATACACTAGGAAGAATAAATCCCCCGTCAAGCAACTTTTGAAGATGAACCTTTAGCTCGTCCAACTCCTTAGGCGCCTTACGATACGGAGCCTTTGATGTCGGCGCAGTCCCTGGAATCAACTCGATCACAAATTCAACTTGCCTTCTGGGAGGCAAACCAGGTAGCTTCTCTGGAAATACATCTGAAAATTCTCGGACAACTAGAACACCCGAGAGCTGAGGTCTACTGCTACCATCAGTGCTGATCAATGATAATAGAAAACCCTGACATCTGTGTGATATAAGCTTCTGGGCTTGAAGTGCAGAGATAATAGAAATCCCATCATCTATGGTGCCAATGAATTCCCACGAGGGTTGGTTCAGAGGTCGAAACGTGGCCACCCTCGCTTGGCAATCAACTGTGGCATGATAAACTGCCAGCGAGTCCATGCCCAGAATAATATCGAACTCTACCATCTCAAGTACTGACAGATCCACGGTGAGTGTATAACCGCCAAAGTCCAATGGACACGCCTTGACTTCCTGCGTGATATCCAATACCTCACCGGATGGTAGAGACACTGATAAATGTTGTGATCTAAGGGTAGGCACTCTACTAATTTTTCCCATAAACAGTCGTGATATGAAAGAACCAGAACTACCGGTATCAACAAGTAATTCAGCAGGAAATGCATAAACTAAAATCATACCACGAAAGACCGATCCATCGGCCTGCTGTGCCTCCTCTCTGGTGATTGCATAAACTTGGCCTGTCTTTGGAGCTGAGGGTGGCAACGCTAAAATTGGCTGTGGCTGAGAAGATGAAAGTCCATCAGTCTGCTGGGGCTAATATTCAGAAGGCCCAACTGACTGCTGAGACTGATAACCCGAAGCTCCAGTCGACTGCTGATGCTGATAAACTGCAGGCTGGTATGCTGGACGTGGCTTCTGATAGTACGATCCTATCCCAGAATACTGAGACACTACAGGTGAGGAGTTCTCATACCCAGGCATACCATAAATCTGAACTGGTGGTGGAACTACCTGCTGACGTCCTGTCTGCTGCGGTCGAAATGACGTATGAGTCTGACGGCCGACTCGATATGGCCTCTGCGGTCCTGATCGGCCACCCCGAGGAGTAAATGCTACAGACTTATACTGAGCCTTCAAAGGACAGTCTCGACTCTCATGACCCGGAAGTTTACAATAATAACAGATGGGGTGCTCTAGGGGACAATCTGGTCTGCCGTGGTCCTTAGATCCACACTGAAAACAATGAGTCACCCCAGTAGTAAACCTCTGAGTCTGATGAGAACCCTGCGACGATCCTGCTGAAAACCGTCCAAACTTCTAGGGTCGAGACTGAGGCACAAAAATCTCCTGCATACTCTGACTCCTGCTACTGCGCTTCTGTCCAATAGTCTGCTATTTCTGTGTCGCTGCTGAACCCTGAGTTGTCTGCTTCCCTTTGTTCTTATCACCATGCAACTAATGCTGGATTATCTCGGTATGTAAAGCCCGATCCAAAGCCTCTCGATATGAAGTAGGATCCCATCCAGACATACGCACCTGGATATATCCAACTAAGTCCAGCATGAACTGTGTCGCCTGCTCCTCCTATGTAGCAACCAACTAAGGACAAAACTCTGCCAGGCGATTGAATTCCGCCTCATACTCTATAACTGAGCAGTCTCGAAGAGCAAGAATTTCCTACCGTCGGGCTGTACGAAATGCGGCAGGATAATATTTGCCCTCAAAGGTTTCGTGAAAAGAAACCCAAGAAATTGGTCGTCCACCAATAAGATTCTTCTGCATATTCCACCAAGTTACGGCCTGATCTCGAAGATGATATGTAGCCAACTCCACCTTCTCTACGTCTGTGAGGGTCATATAGCTGAAGGAGTCCTCCAATGTCTCCAACCAGGCACGAGCAGCATACGGATCTGGTTCCCCATAGAACAGTGTGAAGCGACCCTTCACAGACACTGCCAGCAATAGAATCCGAGCTCTGTCCAGAAGCCAACCTGCTTGGGCAGGGGCTACCCCTGATGGCACTCCAGGAATTGCCATTGGTGGTATTGATGGACCTGCCTCTGATGGTACAACTAGAACTGCTGTCGGATCAGGAGGAGGTACTCTCAGTGGTGGAGGTCTCAGCTCACCCGAAGGGTCCTGGTGAGTTGATCCCCAACCAGTCGGCACCACTCTGGTGGGCCTCCCAGCCTCCTGATTCATGTCTCCCTTGGCCTCCTCTGGCCACCCCCGTGATCGTCGCCCACGACCACAAGCACGAGGGTGGAGATAACTCAATACGACGAGGCATATCTGTTAACAAAACCAACATACATTATTTAGATATTTTATTCAAATTTAAAACCAACTCACTTCTTGTTTGCTGGGAGAGATCACATCGTTGCCAAGTCCCATCACAACCATAAAAAAAAATGACTCCGGAAAATAAATCCGTAAAATTCAGATAGACCTCATAAAAAAACAACTTCGTCAACCCACAGACACCAAAACATCACAAAACGTGGCTCTGATATCAAAAATTGTCACGACCTAAGAGGCACATGCTTACTCGAAAATCGGGCACCATCTCCCTATATGGCGGACAAGCTGGGGCAAATATACAAATACTCCAATCACAAAAGATGGCTTAGCCATCATAAGAGAAAATAAAAACATCACCACGCAGTTTTATATCAACACAAAAGATAACGGGTGGCTCAGCCACCTTAAACATAAAAGAAACTACAACCCAAAGAGAACTCAAATGTCTCTATAATAACGACAAAACATGTTCGAATACCTGATAAACAAATAAAATGCGAAAACTCACCAAATACCCAAATAAAAGAAACTAAACCAAATGCGAAAAATAACTCATCTCCGGGGACTGACAACTGGATCCTCTCCTGACTCCAAGAAATGTAACTACCTGCTATCTAAAACAAAAAGAGAAAGTAGGGGTGGTGAGTCCGAGTGGACTCAGTGGGTATATGAGTAGACAATAAGCATGACATAACAAAAGATATAATAAGTAGAGAATCAACAGGGTACAGTCTCTAGGAAATAGAAGATCACCTAAACATGTATAAAACAACACAACAACATAATATCAGAACGTATACAGCATGTATATAGCAACACAATAACATAATATCAACTATACATACATGTCAACCAAGTGCAATAATCATAGCTCATATAAATGCAACAAACACAAGAAAATGCATAAATGAAATACGTATGCATATGATGCAATAACATGTGTCACCCCTGACGCCAGTCAAGCCGCCAACACATCCCATCTGTGTGACCGAGTGGGTAGGGCTGTGACAACTGTACGCACTCCAACGAATACCACAGAAAGGTGTGGTTGAGTGGACAGGATGCTGGGGAGCCAACACTCCAAAACCCCGATATATAGGGGGAGCCACTAACAACTTTAGTATCCCTCGAAAACAACGGTGAGGGTGTCACTGTTTGCCTACAGCTGCAACATGTGTGGCATAATAGGACAGTTGCTCGTACTCTAGTAACTACCACGACAATAAGTGGTTGAGTGTACTGAGCAACTAAATTACTAACGATAGCTTCACCATATGGAAGCCCAACAGTCGTTAGTATGCAACGTGCAGATATGGTGCTTGCTACAAGATGCACGAACAACCAGAGAAATAACGATGCAACAAAATCCAACAAGTAAACGATACATCGATACAACCAACCAGAAATCGAAGACCAATGATTATGCACCTACACTACTAGGTAGGATATTTCTAATGCCAAATAAACCTAATTGTGTTTAATGGACTTCTAAGTACTCGCGTACAAACGACACTTTATAGAACAGAAAATCAACAGGAGGCTGTACGGATACGAATTTTGAATACTCAAAGATCAACGAAGAAAAAGTATCAACGGCGATGTTAAAATAACAAACAACAAGGAATAAGGTCAAGCAACCTATTAGACATAAAACAACAATGCTTTAAGGTAAAAGAAACTACAGGAGTACAAAGGAGAAATACCCGCCTTAATTTTAGAAGTTCGTAAACGGGAACCTTCCACGATCAACTGAATGAGTCCGAATCAAGGTCCTGTATATATGATAAGGTTTAGCTAATTATAAAATTAACAAATTAGCTAAACAAAATACTAAACACAATTAGAACAAATCCTAATTACAACCTCATTTTAAATAACTCACAATTTACAACTGATCCCTTCTTAACCTAATTCATCCAATATTAAGTTATTACTTTAAATCTCAAAATCCCCTAACGTATCATGTTGAGATCTACTGCATTTAAACCATATTCATTAATCCATTAATTAAGCTAGCCCCTCTATTAATCGAACCAATATTAGCCAACCAAATTTAAGCCATAATTAATTCATCAACTTACCTAATTACCCACTAAAAGGTCACGGCAACAACCCCACCTCACGGAAAAAATAGGAAATCCCAGAGTTGAACAGAAGCAAATTCAAATTTAAAGGCACTAGCTATATCCTCCTTCCACCAATTCACCTCATACACATTGAAATGGGTTACATGTTATTTTCTTCCACCTAAAGCCACGACAACAACCTAAGGAGAACAACACGAATCCAAAATTAGCAGAATTGAAATATGACAACGTTAAATGCTTACCTGATTTCGGCTGGCGCAAGCAATTGGGGGCGGCGAGGTTAAATTGTCGGCTGCTGTTTTCCGTCGATCAGCGATGTTCGCGTGAAGGAGAAGGAAAACTCACCGCCGATCAAGGAAACCACCTCGCGAAGGAGGACTCTGCACCGGCGAAGGGGCGACACTCGCTCGCTGGGAACCGCTGCGGCGGCGTCGGCTAGGGCTGCGGTGTGTGCGGGCTGCGACGTCGGGCAAAACCGAAGGGGGTGGTTTCAAGAGTTATTGACGCATAGGAGAAGGAACTTAGGGCTTTTTATAACTGTTTTTGGCCTTTTGCAATTAAACCCTCCAAGTCTAGAAAATTATAACTAAGCCCTTATATTTTGAATTTTGCCATTTAGCCCCCTAAAACTCGGTATTTAACATCTCAAATTGAAGAACAATTTGTTTCTTCATAACAATACAAACCTAGGTGTATTTAAAGAGATATGAAAGGTAGATTTGGTATTTACATATCATATAAGAAAGCACACATAGTCTGGAAGAAAATATTGAAGAAAGTGGTTGTTGATTATGATCAAACTTATATAGAGCTCTGCCAACGTATTTACATGAGTTAAGAGTGACTGACCTTGATACTTATGTGACACTATACAAAAATGACGATAATAAGTCCCAGTCCTATTTTTGGGCTTTCAGTGCTTGTGGAAGAGTATTCAAGTCCTATCTACATAAATTAATTAGAATTGATGTTACATACCTTAGTGGCAAATATTGTGGTGTGTTGTTGATGGCAACAACAGTTGATGGTAATGATAACATCATCCCAGTTTGCTTTGGAATTATTGAAGTTGAATGTGGGTCTACTTGTGAGTGATTTTTGGACATGTAAAGCAAGTCCTTACTGTCAATCCATAGTCATTGAGCATTGTATTATATAGACATCGACTCATTATTTTAGTAATTAGGAAAGTATATTCAATTGCCAATCACACTTTCTATTGCTATCACTTATCTTGTAATTAACATGGTAGCATATATTTGGGATAGGTCTACTTTAGACTTATTTTGGGAAACAACAAGAGCTAATACAGCAATACAGTATGATCGACTAATGCAATTCATGCTTGAAAGACATCCATATGTATAACAGTGGCTATATAACATTGATCATAAAAGATGGCTAATGCACACCTTACTAGGAAAAGTTATACAATACTAACCACTAATTATTCAAAGAGTTTAAATGTTTTGTATATGGATACACATGAACTTCGCATTAACAATTTAATTGATAATATTAAAAGAAAGATAGCTCAATGATTCTTAAACTATAGGGAGGAAGGTTCATAATGTTATGGTGTTTTGACACCTTATGCCATAAAATAAATTGATTCAAGGAGACAAAGAACTAATCGATATATAGTTCACCCATATTTCTGAATAGAAATGGAAGTACAAACTATTGGTGCACATGCAAACTCAGCAAACTTATCAGGTCACAAAATAAACTAACATTCAACTTAGTCATATATCAAAATATATGTTCGATGTGTACTCCCAACACCAACAAAATTAATGGCTGATGATCTAATGGGATGGCAAGCTAGAGAGATAATGAATATTTTCATGGTGATGTCATTCATTGTGGCAAAAGGTGATTCGCTTACCCCCATGGTTATGTCATTCATGCTTCTAGTGGATGTGACAAGAACAACTCAGTAGTTGACATTAGGTGGAATAATGATTATCCTGCTTGATGTATTGATTCCGTTGGTTTAACTATGAACTCTGAAAATAATTTCTAAAACATGATAATTCAGAAGAATATTAGGAAATAGGAAAATAAATAACATTGTTGAAAAATATTATTAATCCAAAAATCTCTTTTAAACATCAACTAACAAGATGCTTATATAGACCTAAAACCCTAAGACACAAAAGGAAAGAAAAAAACCTTAACAAAAATAAAAAATCCCAATAGAAAGGAAAAAAAATCTAAACATACCAAAAATCCAAAATATCCTAAATAGACTCAAAATCCTAAAATACTAAAGTCAATATTCATTCTAAAATAATAACTAAAATTATTTGAATCCTCCTATATCAGTCACCCTGAGTTGAAAAAGAACTCATCTTCAAGTTTAGAATAGTTTCAGGTGGTAACTCAAGAGGAATATCAACAAACATCAACTCGATAAAATCTACTAGCAGCTGCTGGAATTTGGGATCCTCTGTCGGGTCGAGTTGAGCCAGCTAAAGGGGGTGAATAGTCCACAATCTCTTGCTTTTAACCTTATAAGCAAGGGCACGCTATTAATTATCACAAATAATAAACATAAATGGATAGTAAGAAGAGATACAAGAATTAATTAGTTTGCAACCTAGGTGGTTGCTAATCCAAGGCAATAAAAAACACTACTAGAATTTCTCCTTCTTGAAGGTGGAGCAACCTCTTATAAGCATTAAAAGCACAGACAATTGAGCATAAAATTAGAAAAGAGAATGCAGATATTGTTATTCTAATTCTGAGCTAAAAGGGCTCAATTTATAGAGCTTGAACAAAATTATCCATTTCTAACTAGGAACATCCAGGGTACTTGGAACCACTTGGGGCACATGGAGTTTGGCCAACTCTTATCCACATCATAATGGCCGAAAAATGACTCTTTTTTGGATAACATAATCGACTCTGGGTGCTTGGAACAACTTCGGGCGCCCCAGTTGTGTCCATGGCACCCCAATCGCGTCTGGGTTGTCTGATAGGGTCTTGGGCACCTGATAGGGTTCGGGACGCCTGGAACAACTTCAAGCACACCAGTCCTAGTCAACCACTGGTTGTCCAACTTTATGGCGCTCTTGGGTGATTTGTAATCATCCGAGATTGAGTTCACCTGAATCCAACTTTCGACCTTCAGCTCGAGCAGTCTTCCTCCCTTATTTTTAGTCTCTTGGACGTCGTGCGAATCCTTCTCTCTCTACCGATATACTCTTCCATAATTTTTCGTCCCTCATATTCTCTCTTCCTGTGCACTCCTTCTTGCTCGCCACGTCTTTCACTCGACTTCTTGTGCTCCTAAGTTCCTGCACACTTAGACACAAGACATCAAAATCTAACATGACCTAACTTGACTCGATTGACTACAACAAAATTATCCCAGGGTACTTTGTATCCTCATCGATCCACTAACGAGCATTACATTGTGAATGCTGCTCTTGTCCATCTTTGCATCCCTCAAGCACTTCTCCACCACATTGTCATCCGATATAACATGCATTGCATCCTTAGATAATCCACTATCTGGAATTTCCTCTTTATCATCGTCTTGAATAGAACTTAAACATGGAAGTTCTTTTCCACGACAATGTCTCCAACTTTGGTTTGAACAATTGGACCCAACCCTTCACCAAGCGTAGGCAACTCCAATTGCTCCATGATTGGTTGTTGTGCTGGAAGCACCAGACCAAACCTAGAATTGATAATGGTAAAGGGTTCAAAGTTAAGTTTATGTGGTGATCTAATGAATTTACTAAGTGTGCAGGAAAATCCTAGTTAACCTAGACATGAAGTCTTAACCTGCAGGGTTGAGAACGATGTCCTGGTCGAGGACTGGGCATGAAGTCCTGGACGAGGGTTGGGCACTGAAAACCTAACTGAGGGCTGGGCACCGAAGACCTGACCGAGGGTTGGGCACGAAGACCTAGTTCGAGAAATTGGGCATGAAGTCTTGGTCGAGGATTGGGCAACGATAACCTGATTCAAAAGATCAGGCAGGAGGCTTATCCAAGCGAGGACTATGGCCAAAAGTAGAGATAGGTCGTGGTATGGACGTCTCGAGATCTAGTATTCTCGGAGGTCAAGCAAAAGTTTAACTGGAGGAGTCAATTGGCAAAAGATAACTTCTCCAGTATGGAGTAGGTGAGGACATGTTCCGTAGAAGAGGGAACAATATGTTGATGCAGTCTGACCTAATTGTTGTTTTGGTGTTGACATCGATTTAAGTTTAGTTGAGTGAGAATTGAGCTGAGTTCGGATTAAGTCCTAGTCGGAGACTGGAAGGAAATCCTGGTGAGTGAAGCCTGGTCCTAGTGAGTGAAGCTAGGTGATGGAAACCCAGGTGAGTGAAGACGGGTCCTAGCGAGTGAAGCTAGGTGAAGGAAACCCCAGTGAGTGAAGCCGGGTCCTAGCGAGTGAAGCTAGGTGACGGAAACTACGGTAAGTGAAGATGGGTCCTAGCAAGTGAAGCTAGGTGAAGGAAACCCTGGTGAGTAAAGTCAGGTCCTAGCAAGGGAAGCTAGGTGAAGGAAACCCTGGTGAGTGAAGCCAGGTCGTAGCAAGGGAAGCTAGGTTGAACAAAGTCCTGGTGAGTGAAGCTGGGCATGAAGTCTTGGTCCAGGGGACTGAGCATTGAGTGTCCTGGTCGGAGAGGGCTCGAGAGCTCGTTCTCCGAGACCAGACGGGGTCAGAGAAGGCTAGGGAGCCTGTTCTCTGAACTTAGGGTCGAAATGATTGGAGCTGGATCGGTCTGTAATCTGATCAGGGAGTTGACACTAACTCCTACGGTTGTGGATCTATCTGGAGTCCGATCAGGGAGTTGGCACGAACTCCCTTGATAATAGATTGGTCTGGTGACCGATCCAGGGAGTCTGATCATTCTGGTAATGATCAGAAAGAGAACAGAAATCTTCTGTGTGGTTTCTGATCGTTCAAGTGAACGATCAGAAAGAAAACAAAAGAGTTTAGGTAGAAGACCCCGATCGGTCTACGGACCAATCAGGGCATGCCTGGACTGATCAGGCAAGTGCCTAATTGGTCAGGCTCTAGCCTGACCGGTCAGCTTAACTGATCAGGCCTCGAGCTTGATCGGTCAAGTGACCGATCAGGGTTGGTCTGAAATCATAAGTCAGGCCTTGGCTGACTTCCAGTAAGGTCTAGTCTTCCTTGTGATCGGTCGGTGGACCGATCCCCATTCTCTGATCGGTCAAGGTGATCGATCAGAGCTTCACTGGATCGATCAGGCAGGAGCCTGATCAATCAGGCCCTTCACTGATTGGTCGGGTGACCGATCACTTTATTTTGAATCGTTGTCAGACTTCCTGATCACTTCTGATTTCACTCTGATTTCCTTCTGATACCTGCTGATACCTGCTGATACGCTTTGATTCGCTGTGCTAATCCTTCTGATGAGTGTGCAGGTGATACAGAGATGACACAAACCAAGAAGGAGGTTCAATTGGAGACTTTCTCTTCGGGCAGGTTTGTATGTTTTCCATTCGTAGGATTCAACGGCTTCTAGCGCGGGCTGGCAACTGTCTGGCGGGCTACTGACTGACCTGCGGCTCAACTGAAGAGGTCTTCAGTGGACTGAGCGCTAGTGGGTCAGTGGTGACGGATCTATGGTTCAACGGTTGCAGACACGCCCGGTGATGAGCAAAGACGAGGCTTAAGAGAAGGCTAGCGAAGAATAGACAGTAACTTTGAGAACTTTGCGAGTCGATCAGCAAGCAGACACAACGAGAACGAAGAGCTGAGTGAAAGTTCTTCCGTTAGGGTTGTGTTGTGTTGTGTGTTGTGCTCTGTGAAGGTTCTCATTCATGCTTTCTGTGCCTGTGCTTAAGTTTTCATCTGTAAGTTCTCTCTTGTGATCTCCTGTACTCATCTTATACATTTCTGAGATCTGTGGAGAGGTTTCTCCACTGAGAAGGAGTTCTGATTATCCGAATTTCTGGGGCTTGATCTGCCGACGATCAAGGGATCGCCCATCTCACGGGCACGCCAAGGTGTAGGGGCAAGTTATCCCCGAACCTTGTAAATCTCTCTGTTAGCATTTGTTCTTCTTTCTGTATTTCTGTTGTGTTTCTGTTCTATGTTTTCTTCCGCTGCTAACCTGAAGTGCAGAAATAAAAAGAAGCAAGCTTTTAAGTGTCTGGCTATTCACACCCCCCCCCCTCTCTAGCCATCCAAGGTCCAACATAATAGGCGTCAGTTTGACCTAGCATTTCATTTGAAATCCAAAGTCAGAACTAGACAGCTATAGCTATCATTCATGCATGCATTTACCTTATTATACTATGTTCTTGGACTAACCTTGGTTGCAAGCTAAAGGAACCAACTGCTGCGATTAGGGGTGCCTGATGAGCCCACAACAGGTGTCACGAATGAGCCTCAAATTTAGATATTTATATGCTGAAAACCCTTGGCTAACAAAATTAAATGTAGAATAGGGGCCTCAGGTCGTATTTTTCCAATGACTAGTTGTGAATGTTTAATCCTCGCTCGAATTTGTTTGTCGTCAAATGTTTTGGGTTTTCAAATTAAAATGAGGGTTTGTTTTGCAAATATGAATGAATTAGCAACTTGGAACAGATTGAACTTACCTAGAGTAGGAAATGGATTAGGAAATTGCGAACTATGTTTAACCTATTTGAAACTAAATCAAGGAAACTAACTTAACCCTAATTGAGAACTGAGCAATTCAATTAACGACTATGAAATTAAAATTCAAGAACAACTTTGAATATGAGGAAACATAAGAACTATAGCTAAATTGCGAGAATGTAAAGTTTGAAACAGAAAAAATTACTAGGAACAAATGTGTGTTAAAAGATCGATAACAGAACAAGGTTGAATGAGATTGAGACTGCCTGATCGGTCGACAGACCAATTAGATGCTTGACTGATCGGTCGACAGACCGATCAGTGGCTTATTTGATCGATCGAGCAGATTGATCAGTGACTAAAAGTGTACTGCTACAAGGTAAAATGACTACAGAAATGAGTACAGAATCAAAAGCTAAACTTCAGATCGAGTTCTTCACCAGGTCTTCTTCTTGCCGTCACACAAGAATCAAGCTAAGAACCCCTTAGCTCGAGAATCGGCAGAATCTGATCCCCCAGCGGACGATTGGCGTTGATTCGATGCGTAGCTGAACACTTAACCCGATCTTCTCCTCTTTGCTGGATTGGATTGCGCTCGTGGTTCAGAAACTCCCAAGACTCTTCAGAAAACCCTTCTGAATACTCTGGCAGCTTCGATCAGTGAAGATGAACGAACAAGAGTCGATCAAATGGAATATAGCCCTTTGGTGAAACCTTCTCCTCTGGGCCTTTCAGCGACGAGATTGAATCGCTAACCTCACAGGAGATCGATCCTCTGTTTGAAGTCTGGAAAAAGAACTCGGATCTGTAGTGGTCGTGCAAGAAAAACGATGAAGAAAGCTCACGAACGTGAAGATCAGAGAACACACGACGACGCCAGATCTGATCGGAGAAGTGGTTTTTAACTGTTAGAAATGGACGACTCTGATCATCCTGATCCCATCCGACGGTCAGATCTGCTTTGATTGAGTCCAAAACTTCCAGATCTCCATCCGACAGTCAGATCTGCTTCTCCTCAGCTGGGATCAACCGGATTTGCAACGGATGACTTAGATTGCCCTGACTTTGAATGGACGGCTTAGACCCCCTCGACCTTGATCCGACGGTCAGCTGGACTCTAATTTGGTTCAAACATTCAGATCTTGATCTGTGGTCATGATTATCCCTATCTTGAGCTCGGATTGATAAGAAATTGACAAATGGCTCAGATCTACTTGTTTCATGATCGGACGGTCCATATTGATCCAATGCTTGATCGCCTTGATCCAAGTCGAATTCTGACTCAAACTTGATCCAACTTGACCTAGGTCCATGATCCTTCAGAGCCTAGAAAACCATATTCGAATTAGATATCAAAACATCTCAAATATGCAAAGATTTGCAATAATAGCCAAAATAAAATTAATCCATGGAACCTAGTGTAAATCAAAGATTAAGCATATAAAAATGGATCAAAACATGAATTTTAGAGCCTAAATTAACTAACAAAATGGTAATTATCAACTCCCCCACACTTGCTCTTGGGCGTCTCGCACAAGCTAACTAACATATACCCCCTAGATTATTCTCAATCATAGTTAGAAGCAATTGAAAAGAAATTACCTAGGGTTGTCAATTCTCAAAAATCTAAGCTCAATAGACTAGTATCTTGTCCTTAAATCAACAACTTAGCATACTTCATCCTTCATGACTTATTGAGATGAACTAAACACACAAATCCTTTCAAGGGAAGTTTTGGGTGACTCTCTTTCTAAATTCTACATTTTCAATAAAAGTGGAGCTCACTCACACACTACCATGGTTCTTGCACTACCATAAGCTTGCTTATGCTCTACTCTCCACCATCATTCTTAATTTGGATCCATATCTACAAAAGCTTATTCAAACAAGTTAAAGAAATATGAAATGATAGAAATGAAATAGAGGTTTAGAAAATGGAAAAGTTAAGGAAGTGGAAGACTTGGATACTCAAAATTGTTTCTAATGCAATTTGCCCTCTTTTATGATCCTCTCAATGAAATCAGAGCTTAAAATTGAGTAGGGAACAAACAATGACTCTTTAATCACTGAATTTGGTGTGCCAGCATCTACTGATTGGTCAAGGGACCGATTAGGCTTTCCTGATCGTTCTGGAGATCGGTCTGTGCTTCCCTCTGATCGTTCTGGCAGGCTGCTGATTGGACTGGACAACATCCTGATCGGACAGAGTGACCGAACAGTCTAAACTATAGAATTTGAAGCTGACTTCTGCCGAGACTTCTCTTCTTTCAATCAATAATCCATTCTTAAACTTGATCACTTCTTTCAATTCAGATATCTAACTCAGCATTTGACTTCCACTTCATGTTTTCTCTTTGTCTTTTTCTTTTCTTTTGTTCTTTCAGCTACTTCTTTTCTTTTTTTTTCTTCTCTGCAGCCAAGTTCTGTTTCTATTTTTGCTTCCCTTTTTTTTCAATGATTCTAACACTTGTAAGCTCCCATTTCTTTCCATCAAAATGACAGTAATGTATCATTACTTCTGGCAATTCAGCTACTTTTACAATAACCCAATCTTAAACTGTTTCCCTTTCATCTTCTCAGTTTTTTTCTTTCTTGTTCTTCCATCATTTTCAGATTCACAGCTTCACAGTTTCAATTCCTATCTGAATTCTAGCTTCAATTCAGCCCACTCCTATGGAGAATATGATTGAATGCTTGTAGGTTGCCAAATTTATTTCTTAGGTTGCCAACTCCCATTTATTTCTGCTTCCACTATTTTTTTTTCTTCCGGAATTTTTCCTCATAGAGCTTCAAACATCAAATTAAATCAAGAACTTAGATGTTCCACATGTAGCTTTCACTAACCCATTTTTGCAACACATTCTTGATACAAATCTCCATCAAATTGGCACACTTTGGCTCAATGGTTGCCAAATACTTCCATTATCCTACTCCCCCACACTTAAACTTTTGTCCGTCTCAGGCAAAGTAACATCAAGAATATCAAAGAATCCAAGTCCATGGAAAGATTATGATGACATAAAATTAGGGAAGGAAAATGGAATATAGAGTAGATCAACAAGCATTATTGTAA